>CAJNOQ010001073.1:0-36445 GCA_905250885.1 Didymodactylos carnosus | reverse complement strand
GATCTTTGGTCAAATCTTGGCACATCTGCAATGCAGATCTGCTTCAAATCTGCAGAATCCCTTTGCAGAATCTGCAAAGTTACTGCAAAGATTTTTCCAGATTTATGTTGCAGAAAAATCACCTGGGCATGGTCTAAAATTTGTAAAAATATTGAAATTTGTGAATTCAGTCTTTGTGACTTTACCCTTGTGAAACTTCTTCCAACGGATGATACAGAATTCTCAATTCTCTCATTTTAAGTTTTCTTGCCATAATATAAAAGGAATAGACTTTCGATACAAGAATTCTTTAAATATTTTTATTAGACGCTCCCCTAGTGAATGTACTTGGGTTAAGTAATGAGAACAGTATCTGTGAACTTTTCCAAGTAAAATGTAAGTACTTGGTTGACACAATGTAAGTAAATTTACTTAGAAATCTTCAATCAAATACTTATTCTATTTTATCCTCATTTTGTATTTTGTACATTACATATTCTCCAGTCATACTCTACTTTTGTAGAATAAAACATGCACGGCTACTACGTTTGTTCAACTCAATAGAAATATATAAGTTTATTTTATAAGTGTATAACGATTGATATTGTGGTGTTTATATACAAGCGGTCAATGCAAAAGAAAACGGTGATTAGCTTGTCGAAGTACTTGGCTGAAGCAAGTCAAGTAACGATACTTAGTAAGTTCTTCCTCAAGTACTTGTCAAGTGCTTAATTTATCACGTGCCATCCAAGTACGCATCAAGTAATCAAGTATTTGTATTAAATACATTCACTAGAGTCTCGAATCGTATTTGGAATTTTTTATCAATGGTAACGGAATAGCCTGTAATGTCGGACAGAAAGCGAAAAGTTTGGGTTAGCATCAGTGATCATAATGTATTGTTGTATAATTGGTAGAAGGGTTCTTGTATCACGACGCTCGACGGTTACTGCAAAACATTCTTTTGTGTCCTTATCAATGCCTCCGAATACCCCCTGATTCTTCACTACCGGACTGCGACTGTATTTTTGTTTCGTCAACGAACTTTAGTCGATTTATACCACATGTCCAACCGCGCCAATCAACCTCCAGATGTCTTAAAAAGTATTCAGCATAGAAGCTATTATTAAGATGTGACAAGATTTTGAAAATTTTTCGAAAAATCACTAAGAGTTATATACCGGGTGCGTAAGCAAAACAAAACGGTGAATAGGATTTCTATGGGAGACGCGCCGCGACGCTGTATCATGTCGCGATTGTAAGAGAAAAATGCGATCGCCATGTGACAATTTTTTCTTACAGTGATCGCGCTCGGATCGCGAAGTCGCACCGTGATTCGCATTGCTTAGCAATGTTTCCGTTGCAGTAGCTTTCCTCAAACCTAAAAGTGCTGAAACTTCGCCGTGTTACTTTTCTACATGTTATTTATCTATGGTATTAGCAGAAATCTGCGACTTTTTTCGCTCAGCTCTCTAGAGATTTTCTAAAAACCCTTGGTTTTGCAAGAAAAATCTAGTTTCCACGGCCCATGAACAATTTTATCCAAAATCAAGCTGAAATTTGGAATCGGCACATTAAAGTGCATCGAATGGTATGTCATTCAAATATATTGGCTAAGAGAACTTTTCGATTATATACCTCGCATTATCCCGGAAGGCCTTAGATGTCTGTAAGCAGATTTTTTGTATTTTCTTATCGAGAACGGCATGACCACTCAGAAATTACATGATGTTACTAGGCAAAGGAAGGGTTTGGTTAAGGGCGTGATTTAAGGGTTTCTGAGTCTTTACATTGGTCATGAGTCATAGTTTCTTAATTCGGACAATAAAAGACTAGAACAGCTTATCGTCCGATGTTGTGATACTTTCTTCCTTCAATTTGTTTGTTTTAAAAATGTAATAGTTCCTCTAGGAACTAGTTATTTGTAATTTGTAATTTTTATCTTTGTAAATATTGGTGTGGCATGGGATAGGCGTCTACTCAGTCCAAAAAAAGGTTAGAAGTAGGAGTATGAAGGTGTACTCCGTTTCAGGAGCACTCCTTTTGAAAAAAGCCACTAAGAGCACTCTAGAGTACTCTTTTTTGGAGTAGTCTAGACTACTCCTCAATTATTAACGATGTTAGTCACTTCACTCGATATATTTCTTTACTGAGGTAAAATACTTTCAGAGAAAAGGAAAAGAAGAAAAGAACAGTTGTGAGTATACCAAATTCTACCTATAATATCATCAAAACAACTCTAGTCCTTAAAAAAAATATACATAACAAACATATGATCACTTTTAAAAAGAAAAAAAAGTAATGTTTAATTTTTATTTCCAACTTTTGCGAATTGGTACAAAACAAACAGGATTAAAATATTACATTATATTGAGTATGAATACACAGATCAAAACATACAATTTGCACATTATTATTCAATAATATTCAGTGTTGAATTGGATATTATATTATCTTGAAAGAAGATGGAATATAAATACAAAAAAGTAAATGCAAATATATTTAATAAAATACTAAAACAAACATGAAATAGGCTAAATTTTATAAAATAGAAAAGACTAAACTAGAGAAACAAAAGTAAAAGTAAAATTTCTTGCTGATATTTACTATTTCGACACAGGAAATAAACTACAGAACATTTGTAAAAAATAGTTCTCGAAGCGATGATGAACCAATTTTCAAAATATTGTTTATTAAGACAATATATTGTTAAATTTAATCGTGATAAAAATGATGATGCGCAATTAAAATATAATGACTAATTATTATTACAAATATAGTCGTACAATGATGTTTTCCATGTTAAGATTAGTAATGACGAATTATTTTGTTGTATTAATTCCTTTTGAATCTTTATATAATGATCTACTAAACCCAGATTAATATTGAAAAGGCAAATCACGCATAAAAGCAAAAACATGGTAGCAACACATATGATCGCCACATCTCGTATTTGAAAATCGTTACCCAGATCAAAGAATCGTACTATGATCGTATCTGAATCAGACAAAATCGTACCAAATCGTATGAAAATCATATATGAATCGTGGTATCTGATTTGTCCTCTGGACCGTATAATACAAGATCATATACGATCATACAACTTCGTATGAAATCGTACAGTACGGGCCAGACGACAAATCAGGTACCACGATTCGTATGTAGATCGTACATAATCGTATATGATTTCGTAAGATTCGTATACGATCTTGTACGGTCAGATAGTACGATTCAATCACCTGGGTAACTGTTTCTTTTGTTTCTTGTTGTTTACATTCTCCTACAGCTACTTTAGTGCACATACTTTGTCGATAAATTTTGTTCTAAGCGTTTTAAAATGAACAAAAATCAATAGCATCGGAGATGGGCGCAGTCAACAGTTTTTCGAGTCTGAGTCGAGTCCGCATTAGTAACCTTCGAGCCGAGGTCCGAGTCGCATCAAAAATTGACCTCAAGTCATTTTCTAGAGGAAAATTTCTTCTTGATTGATTTTTCCAAGAACGGATCTTCAATCCTCTCATCTGACGCGACGTTCTACTCAGAATATTCTCAAATCTCTCTCCCTCTCTTCTGGTATATAACAAATATAATAAACACCGTCATAACAATCCCAAGTTGCACATGACTGACCCGAAAGTGACTCGAGTCAGTTTAACTGGACCAAACATTATTAAGTATATTTTTCTTTCATAAAAAATTTAGAATGAGTTTCTGATCCCAGGACATCGAAAACGGTGTAATTAATTGCCAATTAAATGCCATTTAATACGCTGTTAATAAGCATTTAAATGGCATTTTTATGACATATGACTCCGTTTTTAGGCCGTTTTTTGCCATTATAACTGGGAACGTTTAAATGCATTTATTTCGCATTTTTTTAAATGTCAAAAAAGGGTCAAATAACAGGCATTTAGGCTGCCGGTAACCCTACTGGTCACATTTTTTTGCCATTTAAATATCAATTGTTAGACCGCTAGAAAATATCAAAAAAATATCTTCTGAACGTGAGATACTATCACCTGCATCGAGTCAAGAACCATAGACCACTTCTTCGAGGCAAGTTTCTATGACTCGTATAATTGAAGAAGAGAAACACTTTAAATTATTTTAGGAAAATCAGAGTCATTTATACCAGTCATGACGGCAGAATAAAACGGTGAATGACTTGGTGACCATAAACTGGCTGTTAAATGCCATTTTTTGACCAGTTTTTTGCCATTTTGAAATGGAGAAAAAACGGACATTTAACGGCCACATTTATTTGGCATTAGTTAACGTGGTCTAATAAATGGACGAAAATGCCATTTAATGGTGTCCGTAAAATGATAATTTTTCAGACATTGCCTATAATCTGGCATTATTTTCACCGTTATTTCAAAGTCAAAAAATTGTCATTGTAATGGCTGTTAAATGACAATTTTCATTCGATTTTTACACAATTAACAGGCTATTTTTTGGCATACAGTTAACAGGCTGTATGTTATTACCTCTCTGGCTATCGTTGCATCGTGTTTTACTCGGACTTTTCTTCGAGAACATAATGCGATCACTTTTTGAAGTTTACATCGATTAGATCCTACGATGTCTCCAGTATTCCACAATTTCTATCTAAAATGGTAAAAAACATTTTTACTGAAGATCTTATACGGATTCAAAGTGAGTACACAGCTTTTTTGTGTTCTTTTACATTCTTTTTACAAATATTTTCGTCTATTTAATGTAATGTTACTATAAATACTTACTTTTAAATCAGCAGTATTCTATCTTACTACACTAGAGTCCATAATTAGTGTCATCTATTCTTAAAGTATTCAATACGTGTTACTGTTTAACCAATAATTTCTTTTTCGTGTTCTATTTTATATATGTATGTCTATATATACACCCTCATCACTAGAGGTGTGCTCAATCAGTAGGAGTACCTTCAAATGATTAATGGATTAGATGACAGAAAAATAGATATAGACCCTGAAAAAAAATCAAGTGATTTTCAAGCAAAAAATTAAAGACTCCGTTTTATTTTGGAGTTTTCCGCTTTATATTTCCTCACTTTTGAGTCAGAAAATGAACTATTTTTTTTATGTTGGATAAATATGTACGAGCTATGTGAGTGAGAATCTGTTTTGTAGAATTTTTTTCGGTGCTAACAGTGAAAATGACCAGAGCCACAAAGATGTGTGCAGTTCTTGTATACCTGTTGTTGTTTTTCGTTCTACCACGGATGACACTTTTCTATCGATTTTACACTATTCTAATATTCAAGTCTTAGTGCTGGCAAAATTTCTGATTTGATGCTCGTGGATATTGCAGTCTCAAATGTAAAAAGAAACTGGTAGCACCGATATTTTTGTATTATTTTGACATTATTACTTTTATTGCTGTCTATTACTTCAGTTCGTTTTCCAAAATAAAGTTTAATATGAATAATGTAACTAATGGGGAACTAGTAGAAAAAAGTCGTCATCTCACACTCAAAATAAATGTTGTAATTGTTTTGTTTTTTGTCATTTGTTTTTGTGATTCTTCTTTATTTATTTTTTATCATTGACATAAAGATACAAATCTAAACTGATGTATAGATGAAATACATAACGTCATAGTAAAACAGACAATACGGTCGTTTGTTTTCAAGCATCAAAACTAATCGATCATATTCCATACTATAAATATAAAGTACATGAACGAAAATAAATTTTGTGATGCTTGTTGAAAAGTGCTTAGTTTTTGTTCGATATCTAGTAGAACATTCTGAACGAGATGATTAATCTTTAATGAGTTTCGAACCCCATAGTATCGAACTTTAGCTATCTTTAATTACAGTAGAAACTTGGGAGCATCGTTTTAACATCGTAATAGTCACCGGTGACTATACAAGAAATACCATCACTTTGCTTTTTCAGCGCGTAGGTTTGAGACTCATTTTTTCGAGAAATGTTTGTATTTTTCTCGTTCTAGATTGTCACATTTCCGATGAAGATCAGTAGATGAACGAAAGAAATCATCGAAAAATCGCCTATTGACATCTTTACACGAACAACCGATCGTTAGTGTCAATGTTCTTACTTGTACTCCTAATTGTTATTCTTCACATCTAGAACTGGCAATATTTATAAATCAGTGTTGTTGTAATAAATGCTGCGTCATGGTAAACATTATACTTGAAGAAAAATCGATCATGAAAAAGATCAGATTAGACAAAATTATGTTTTAATGTTGAAAGAGATCAATAACATGAAGTAGAAGAAGAAAGGAACGAACTAAAGTAGAAAGACAAGCAGACAAAAGTGTGACTTCAAATCAAGTCAATATAAATACCAATCGCGAATTCATTCTTATTGTACGCACATTGAAAGGTATGCATTTCTAATTTATCCTTATATTAAAGCAACGCTCACTAACGGATATTTGAATGGTTGACAATGAGAATCTAATTTTAATAGCTAAGTGATTCATCCTCTCCTAGTTCAATCGGTTGGATAGAAAGTGTAAATATTATTTTTTATTTCAGTTTCGAATAGCGTAATATCGATGAGTGCTAATTTTATAACAAACGTTCAACTAACTTCAGCAATAGCGAATGTTACAAAAAACAAACAATGTGAATCACTATTGAGCTTAAGCTTTCTCATTCAGCAGCAACAACTTCTGTCAAAATGAAGAAATCGATGACGAATGGAGAAGCATTGGTTGTCGCTTAGTCATATACTCTATTTGTGTCTCGATCATCAACAACAGAGTTAAAAACAAAATGATTTACAGTGCAAACCACCTGTATTAAATATTAGATTTTCTTTAAAAAAAGCTCTCGTGAACTAAAATTAACAGAGAATTGGATAGAACAAGAATATCAGCATGATAAACAGGACTATTTTGAAATAATAACTAATTTAGAAAAAAGATGGATTTGCTATACACAGGGTTTCCGATTGTTCTTAGGGATGGGAAGGGCTAAAAATTTTGCTTCGCAGAAAGTGGCTGGTGAAAAAAAGTTTTCGAAATTTTTGTCAGAAAGCTGCTGGCGGAAAAACGTCAAAAATTTTGTCAGAAAGTCCAAAACATTTTTCAGGGGGGTCTGGAATCCCGGTCATTCACCACCACCAACATCAAGACGATTCGATAAAACGAGAATTGGTTTGAAATGTATTAAATTGCACGTGAAGAAAAAAAAACTAACGATGAATTTAAGTTACAAAGTAACCAAAAAAAGAAAAATTGAAATAAAATAATCAAATCGAAAAAGGATGAACTATCAAGTGAATCGATTTATCTTCCAACGTTTTGAAATGAAGTTAAAAGTATTGAATTGCTTTATTCATAAATTAGAGCAACTGGTACTACCTGAACAAATCCCTGTTTTCTTTAGACTTTCATCATTGATAAAAATACTTTTGTAAAATAGTCCTGTTTATCTTCTTATGTGTACTCTTGTTCTACCCAATTCTCTGTCAATTTTAGTTCACAAGAGTTTTTTTAATAAAATCTAATGTTTTGCACTGTATCATCTCATCTACAGCTTTTATACCGACAAGTTGTCTTCTTACATTTTATTATCGCATAATATTTGTGAATTTTTCTCTATCTTTTCACACGATGCTATTGATTTTATGTTAATTACTCTTTTCATGCTCATAAACTATAGAATTCGTTCACTTTTTCTGTTATTTTCTTTACTAAACAAGTGTATCGACTATGAAATATTTTCATTCTATTCAGTTTTGTTTTGAAATCTATTATTATGTTTGTGTGTAACAAAGGTTGATTTACTTTACCTTTTTCACCTTTTATTCTTGTATCCTATCGAGAATATGAAAGGTTTATTAGGAGGTTCCCATATGAAATTTAAAAATTGTGATATCTTTTTATTTTCTTGTTCAAATGTAAATAACATATTTTTTATTCAAAATCCAGTGATTCTTGTGTGTACTTTCAAATTTCATGCACATGCTATCATTTCGAATAAATTATCATTCAAATAAAAAGTGAGAAGAACATCTTTAAAAAAAATAGAAGATAACTGAGGAGGAAAACATCGTTTTTTCCCAATGTTACTCTTAATCACACAGATAATTGTATGAACGAAAGATATTCACTTCATAGATACACAGATTATAGTTGTACAACTGTAATTATTTTGTTATTTCAGATTGGTTTTGTTCAAGAAAGAAAAGTATGAATTCAGATTTACATACTAAGCAACATACATTGATAATTCAGGAGAGTTCAAATACAGAGCAAGATAGTGAGTCCAAATCATCAACGTTATCTCAAAGTGGTAAGAAAATGTGAATATACTTACAGATTTTGTTTAAATATACAAATCCGTTCATACCATGGCACTTTTTCTTTTAATATATCACTGATTATCAATGTTCAATTATTTTATATTTCATCGTTCTCGAAAATGTGAATATCACCTTATCTTTTCTTATTTCGGTTCTACAAAGAAGGTCACAAACTACTTTTGTCGAATGGTATCTGTTTAAAAAAAAAAGAGTTCAGAAATAGATCTGAACCTGCTGCCTTCTTGTATTAATGTCAAAATATGCTTACTGAACTGAACTTTATTGAATACAAACAGTCATACAAGTTAATTAAAAAGTTAATATCGAGACAATATGTGTCTATTGTATGTAAAATAAGGAAAAAATAGTGACAAAGAAAAAGGAAAACAAGTAAACAACACGATAAAGTAAAGGGAATAGAAAATTGCATAGACGTGAGCGCAATTTAAAGAAAAAGAGAAAGAAAGCCACTAGACAATACTGTTGGCTTTTAATAAGTTACAAAGTACGGTATAATATTTTTTTATAAAAATTCCCATACCAGGAGCACATCTAATGATATATGGAAGCTTCTTTCACGCTCTGATTGTCTTGAAAGAGTAATAAGCAGTGAATGAGTCTGTATTCCATCGAGGACAGGTAAATATTTTTATATAATTATTTTTGAGAGATTATCTGTTTTCATATAATTAGAGCAAATTGTCTGAAAGAGCAGTTCTGACCTTTTGACAATTTCAAAGATATTGTAAACGAAACAGTTTTCGTCCAGATGTCAGAGTTTCTATTCCAACCCTTTTTCTTTATCAAAGTTTCCGTTAACAACGTGAAGTCGGTGAACAGTATTGAATGTATTAAATGAGATTTCAGATTATTATCATTAATAAATTAACGCATAGTCTATGGTAGAGCGAATACACGTTACCTTGTAAAAAGGTGCTTTAGTTTGTGTGGGGTCTCTTCGCCTAATTTGAGAGTTTTGCATGACAAATACTAGCTCAATTTATCCAAAAATTAATCAACAATATTTCGTCATACTGAGCAGAGATCCGCACAGTTGTCGTGCCGAAAATGTTTTTGGATAACAACAAACAGAAGAAGCATCTAGTTAGTAGCACTTTGCAAAATAAGTTGCGTCTAACAAACGCTTAAGTTTTCTGAGAAATATACATGCGATTTTTTAAGAATGAATATATCTTAAAGAATGGCCGAACCGAACCAGAAAAGTTTTAGGAATGGTTGAATCGAATCGGGTTCGATCGCGGACCTCTGATATTTAGCCTAACCAGATGAATCGAGCACCACTTATGGATATTGTTGATCTTAATATACACTCGACACAATGAGTACATGAGGAGACAACTTTATTTGTTGCGTTCGGTGGTCTAGATATGAAAAAAAATCATGAGAATAGATGTTCTTCGACTCTTGTGTATGATAATATTCTCAGAAAGTGATGTTTAAAGATCACAGATATCGAACATAATGAACTGTTTTTGTGAAAACTTCCTAGAACTTGTCCATTTTCCGAAGGAAAAGGAAGTTTGAAGTACAAAGTTTATATACGTGGATTTTTTGTCAGTAGCTATAAACACAATTTATATTAAAATTTGGTCAATCACAATTTCATCCTAAAAGTTTACAGCTACTGAATGGACTAGTAACGGACAGTGCATTATCGATCTGATGTTGTTAGATACAATTTTTAAAAATTATTAGGATATATTATTACATGTTCTATATTATAGTCCAATAATTCAATAGAAAGTTTTCACATTTTTGCTTCGTAGAAGCAACGCTGACAATCTTTTTTGCATTAAGTAGAATACTATTGGCTGAAATTCGCCAATTTTTATATCTCAGTGATGTTTAACATTATGATGTGTTAAGTTATGTTTTATTTCATTTTTTTAAGTTTCTCCTTTATCGACAACAATATCCCACGTTGGTGCTATCCGAATAAATGATAATGGTCGTCGTATGAAATTTGATGGAAAAAAATGGCAAGCATTGTGCGGTATGATTAACTGTGAAAAGAGACAACAAAAATCTGGCCTGTGTTGTATGCATTTTAAAGAACAAAAAGATACTTTTAAAATTATATTAGAAAAATATGTTCCAGATGTAAAAAATATAGCACAAGAAATTGGAAAAAACAATAGTCACAATGGCAATAAAACATCAAAAGGTATGATAGAAAATTGATAGTAAATACTAATGAGTTTATTTATTTTAAAATAAGTTAAAAAAAAAAATATTTTCTTCTTTTAACAGTAAAATCACCAACTCCAAAATTAGGTGACATAAAAACAAGTTTAAAATCAAATCGTCGTTATATATTCGATGGTACAAAATTTCAACCAATTTGTTCAAAAGAAGGTTGTGTTAAACGTGAAAAAAGTAATCGACTTTGTGCAACACATTCAAATGAAATACAACAACATCATGGAAATAATTTATTAATTACTAATGATTTAGATCATGAACTTATGAGAAATGGTAAGTGTATGGAGAATAAAGTCTCTCTTTTCATATTTCTTCTCACAGATTTTTAGTAAAAAAAAACAACAACAACATCTTTTTAGAATCATTTTTATTATCAAGTCCAATTGCAATACCCATACCAACATCCAAAGTAGATAAAAGTAGAATATGTAATGAATCAAATCGTTATTCTGTCATTCGAAAACAATTAGAATCATCCTATGGAAAAGATAGATATGATAAATATGAAAAACCTTATCAACTTTATGATAAAGATTTTAATGAGCAACGAGATCAACAAAATCTCAAACGACATCATGATGATGATGAAGGAGATGGAGAACCAGAGAGAAATTGTAATATATTGAAAATATCTTTTTTTTTAAGATAAAAATTTAAATAATACTATTCTTTATTTCTAGTTGAATTAATGGAAGTTTCATCATCAATGACAACATCGCTCAATGTTCTTAAACGTCCTGATGGTAATTGTCAACAGCCTACATCTCCTTGTGAACGAGCCTCATTTACACAATGTCCTCATTGTCAAAGATTTTTATGTTTGGCACATCTTGTTGAACATCAAAATTTAATGAAACAAAAACGTGATCAATTATTCGTCCAAGCTAGTGATATTCATTCTCTTTTAGCATCATTAAAATTTGATAATGAAAAATATGAACAACAATTACAAATGGAAAATGAAAAATGGAAAGAAGTTGAAATAGCACGAATTCTTCAACAATATAATGATAAAAAACAAAAAATAACACTTGAAAGTCAAAAGGTTGCTGAAAAATTTGTTGAAAATCAAAAAGAATTAGTTCAACATTATGCTTATACAATATCTACAAAAATTCAAGAATTATCAAAACAAATTGATTTATATCCATATGAAATTGATGATTTTAATTCAAATTTAACATCATTTGATGGATCTGTTCAAGAATTAAAAAAACTTGCAAAACAAGATAAACGACTAAATATAGATAGTAATGATGTTATTCATATCGTTACTGTATCAGATTGATGAGTTATTTTATTTACAAAATCCGCAATCGTCATCACAAAACTGACCTGTGATGAAAAATAAAAAAATGTCTTTCAGAGAGAAAAGTAGATTGTTTTCTTTTTATTATTTTTATTTTTAAAATTCTCTACTACTAAATAATTTTTTTTTTTTTTTTGTGTTTTTTTCATCTAAACATATTATTGTAAAGACGTATTAATCCGACGTAGGTTGTGAGACACTTCTTCTGCGTATTTTTAATGCAGGGGCTTCTATCCTATGGTACCTATGAAACAAATTGTCTTCAAACTACTATTTTTTGACAGAATACATTTTTATATTTTGAGAAATTGTAAAAAGAAGGAGTTTATAGTGAAATTTATCCAATATCAAATATTTTTTTATTGAACAACTTGAATATGTTCCTTTGTTTTGATATCCACCGATATATAAAACTACAAGCTAACATTGTGAAAACTATACACCGTATTTTGACGTGAAAGATGAGTTTGTGTTTTATATGAAAAACGAGACTATTTTCAGAGAGTACAAATATGTCAACAGGAGTCATTTATCTCAAAGCGCTGGGGGATGAGAATAGAAGCCCCTGCTTTAATGTTCTATTCTTTTTTTCTTTTTGTTTTTTTTGTTTAATACAAGTACTGTGTTCGTTTTATTTTTTTTTTGTCGACTTTTTTTGTCGGTACAAGTTCTGTAATGCTAAAGTCGATCATCATCTGTTTGTATTATTATGTGTGTGACTTAATCTCCTTTCTTTTTATTCACTATTTAATGACCGTACATTATTTTTAGTTTTCCATTTTTTTTTTTTTTCTTCTTTTAGCCGATGATAAAGTGAAAGGTAAGTGTTGTTTTTGTGAATTGTGGCGTAGTATTCTTGTCAGATTTTACTCCTCATTAATTCCTTGATTAGCTCAAAGATATTAAAGTCATTTTTATTTTCTCTATAATGAATGTTTGTTTTTTGTGTGTGAATGTCTCAAATCTGAAAAATAGTTAAATGTCTAGATATATTACGTTGAAGAACAGAATTTTGCGCGGATTTTGATTCAAGAATATTTAGTACTCTGCTAGTTTCTTTTCATCCCACCACCTTCAGTCTTTATTGTGCATAATGTTTGAGTTGCCATTTGAACTTCTGATTAGTTAATGTATTCTTTACAGATTAAATATAAAATCATAGTTATGTAATGCAAATAAACATGAATAAAACATCTCACTATTGGAAACATAAGGCATAAAAGAATAGAAAATATAAACATAATAAACTGGAATAAGTTAAAGACTTTTGGTTGACGAATGTGATTAAAAATGTTTTAGTTTTGTTTTCAGACTGATGTAGGTTAGTTTAAAGAATGTACTGGCTTACTTTGAACCAAACTATATCTCAAAAATGTTGTTCATTCATCTTTCTCAGAGTCAGACAACACAACTCCGGAGTTGGAGTTTGCTTTTTAAACGACTGGAGTTGAGTTGATGACAGATTTTTTCAACTCTAACTCTGAAACACTAGTTCAAAATAGTTCTTTTTGTTTAGTTTTTATTTATTTTGTCACGAGAAATCTAAACGTGTGCTCAGCATATAATAACATATGATATACCTCACATCTCGCACGAATTTAAAAACAGGAAGGAAAAAGAACAAATAGATTTCAACTCGGAGTTGAAACCCTCGGAATTGGAGTTCCCAAGCAAAAAGAGTTATTTATCTGGATTCAGCTCCATATACATCTAGATATACGTGGAGCTGAATCTAGATAAATAACCCAAAAAGTCGGGTCGTTTCCGCTTGGGTTGTACCTAGCCGGAGTTGCCCACCTCTGATCTTTCTACGTTTTGTACTTGATATTAGTTTAGCATGTGAAAATACATGCTCAATTCGAGCCGAAAAGGCTTGAACTGAGAAAACATGGCATACGACCATCTTTTATATCAGTAATGATGTACGAAACTAATATGTTAAAAATTTTGACTTCATAGGCATCGAGCTTTCATACACGAACAAGCTCTACATTTCAATTCTCAGAAGCAATTGCTTCTCAAAATTTTCTACTTTTTTTTGATGCTCTACCTAAAATTCATTAATTTATCAGCACTAATACTCTTAATGGCAGTTAAGGATTGTACTCGAGTTTTTGTTTGAGGAAGATCTGTAGTGCATTCATCAAGTACTAATGAGTGTTTAATTTCTGTTTATTAAAAGAGACTCAAACATGTATGGCTACCTTTTCGTCATATTGCAAAAAAGCTTTCCTATGTAGAAGTCTTTCAACAAAAAGTACTTCAAAGACAAGTTTGTAAGTACAAGTACTTTTTTTCGAGCACAGGTGAATTACTTATCTTCGAATATTGATACTTATTCTATATATGGTAAAAATAAAGAAAAAATGGGTTCGATGTCAATAGACGTACCGTGGCAACGTTTTGATTATAGCTGGAAGATACAGCTTCTCAAGGGCTGCAAAATGGTTAATTGAATTTTTTGATATCTTATCAGTCCAAGGAATAGAAGATTGATAGTTTTGGAATTCACTTGTACATTTGGTAATAAAACACTCAATACATTTCTTTCGTAGAGGATGTTAAGACGCACCTTTCGACATAAAAGACTTGACCCTTGAGGATGGAAGGAGAAATGATAATCAAAATATGAAGTGACTACTTTATAGACTGCCTGTTATCATAGCACCATTCCGAATAGAATTGTATTTTTTTAATGCGGTGCGAAACAATACCGCATTATAGTAATAAACTGAGTTTTTCCTTTCTAGAAAAGTGACATTTCTTTAACGATTTTCTCGCGAACTAGAAAGCGTAGAATAAAATTTTAAGCGTAATAGGGAACTGTGTGTCTGAATTAATAAATAAGCTATTTTCAATCCTTGCAGATGTTCCAGTGGAGAGTTAGGACATTCGAAAGTACATGATTTGAACGACCGGGACTTGTAATTATTTTTCCAAAAGAAAACCGATAATTAATCTGAATGAATTCATGTATAGGTGCATTTATAAGAGAGTACATTCCCATAGTGTGTGATTCATTTCATGACAATGTTTTTACATGTAAATAATATTTTTATATGCAAGTAATCTACACTTTCTTCATCAATATGGTACGACTACTGTATGTTATTAACTTCGCTTTGCATTTGGCACTCTCGCTGCTGACGGGATTACCATCTAGTTTCACTTTGCAGATATATTTATTTATTGCATATAGAGACAAAAAGAAAAAGAACAAAACATTTTTTGTGCATAGACACAAAATAATTTTCAGTTAAAACCATCTCTAAAACCCTACAAATGAATCTACTCTCCCATCTATTACATACAGAAGAAAAAAAAGTTTTAAGAATATAAATTAATTTTTTTCATTATTTGTTTTCGACAAATATGACAAGTTTTTAGAGGTTGTGAACATTCAGAACATGCCGTATGTCCACATAGAAAAGCAACATTTCGCTGACGTTCCATACATATCGAACACAAATTACTATCTTCTAATTCTTGTACTTTAGATTCTAATTCTTTCAATTTATCGACACTTCCATGACGTTGTGTTTGTTGTTGAGGCTTTGATGATGGTGCCAATAGAGAAGGTGTCATCGCTATCGATTGACCATCTAAAATGATAAATGATAATAAATTATGTGTAAGATTTTGATCAGTGATAATACATTTGAAGTATTTTTCTGTGTTCTGAAACAGAGATATATCCAGTAAGATAAAAAAAAAAACACTTGAAGGCAAATATATCCATTCCTTTGTTTTAGAAATCGAGCTTTTACTGCTGTTTCTGCGGTGATAATGCAATTAGTAGTTATAAGTGACACTTTCCTTTTATTTCAAAAGTAAACAGTAAAGATATAATCCATATCTTTTCTTTCCTAAGAAAAAGGAAAGTGGCACCTTTCTCTTTTCCAAAAAAAACAAGAAAAGCGATATCTTTTCTTTTTGCAAGAAAAAGACTTTTCTTAAAAGGTGCACAGAAAAGATAGTGCTATTTTCCTTTTTCTTAGGAAAGAAAAGATATGCATTATATCTTTACTCTTTTTTGTTGTAAAGAAAAAGAAAAACTTTTCTTTTGTTAATAAAAAACGAGGTAGGAAAGAGAAAATGCCACCATCACACATTTTTTAGTTTTGATTCGAGTAATGATGAATGAATAAGAGAAAAATAATGAAAATAAATTAATTCAGCACACATATCAATCACAATCAATGATGAAATTATCAAAAGAGATGTTTAAAAAAAAATAAGATTAAATGATTCAGTGATAGATACACAAAAACAACAATATTTTAGAATCACCAAGAAGTCTGAAGGCTTTAGCTTATCGTATTATTAGCTTGATATCGTGGTAAATTCAAGAAATGTGAGCAGGTTAAAAAAAATACACATATTCTTGTTTATTTGTCTACGACAGATCTTCTTCCAAATTTATACACAAATTAACTTAATATAGAAAATAATTTTCTTTCACTTTTCTATCAGGTGACGCAGAATAAATTAGACTGTTTATTTGTATTTTCAAATTTTCTCCTCCTCCTTACACTTGACTGAGCTAGTTTCTTTTACCAAAAGATTTCTTGTTGAATTCTCTACAAAAAAAATGTATTCACTGTTTCATTGCAAAATCTGAAGGTGTAAAATGCTATGAAAAATGATGAGAAGTACTAAAAAGTTTAAAAAAATAAACGTATTTACAAGTGTTTTTAGTATTATCTGCTAAAAGTTTGTGAGAGAGAAAAACTGAAGTAGCCATTGTGTATGCCTCGAAAAGTTCTGTTTCCCAACTGTAATTTAAATAATTTTTTAGTTAGAATTAAGGGCGCAAGAATTTCATTATTTTTTGCCAATAATTTGAGCCCTCCAATAAAACAAATAAAGCTTAGTCAAACTTGATCTATTCAAATTGATTTTTTAATTTTGAAAACAAATGCTTAGTCATTAGGATCGTACCTCTAAAATTTCGAAAAAAACTTTGTTTTGTTCCACCAGGCAAAAAAAAGATAACAACGTTTGCTATTTTCACTTAATTGCTGAGAAATTAATCTTTGCGTTGGGTATTTAGATTCAAACGATTTTTGTAGAGAATTCAACAGGAAATATTTTGGTAAAAAAAAAATTAGCTCAATTAAGTGTAAAGAAGAAGAGAAAATTTGAAAATACAAACAAACAAGTCTAATTTATTCTGCGCCATCCGATACTATGTTTACAGTGATGGATAAATAACTTCTTTATCAAATTAGAGATCATTCAGTGGAACTTCTGCCTAATTTAAATTTGTTTACCTGGTTGATATTTATGTTCAATGGCTAATTGACAAAGAACACATCGTTTCATTTTTAGACAACATTCATAACATGCCACTTTATGTTTACACGGTTCGAATAGGATAGAGGCAGCACTTTCATCGCATATCATACAAAATGTTGTGGGAATTTGTTTGGCTATTCTAAAATATAATATGGTAAGTGTAAATATTTTTAATCATTTATTTTTTTTTTACATACATTGATCGATTAAGTAATGTTAAATATTCTTTGAAACGTGGTTGTTCTTGTGCAATATAATCCAGAGGCATTCGATCGTGACGATTTTTACATAGAAGAGGTGCTTCATTTTTAACTAAATAAGCGGCTATAACACTATTTGGAACGTAACGAAATTCACTCGGAAGAGATTTGGAAAACTAAAATAGTTGAAATATAAACGAAATGATAAACAATTGAATGAGAGCGAAAACAGTTTAGCTTTTTTACTCACTTCTAATATTTGATCACATTCACCTGGTTTAGGTTCTTGTACTTGTTGTTGTTTGGATAAAATTAAATGTAACGGTGTATCACCATCTTCATCGAGAACATTCACTTTAGCTCCATTAACAATTAAAAGTTCAATAATCGATGTATGACCTTGACTGACAGCTAAATGTAACGCCGTCTGCTTCCGATTATTCACAATTTCAATATCAGCATGACCCTACGACAAATAATATAAGATAGACTCGTTTTTTTTTGTTGATAAACTTATGTCAACTTACTTCACGTAATAATAAAGATGTTACATCTTTGTGACCGTTTAATGCCGCTAAATTAAATAAGAAATCAACAACTATTAAATTCATTTTCTATGAGAAAATAAAATGTTTTCGAACCTAAATGAAGTGCACCAAAACCGTCATCTTTTTTTGAATCGACTAATTGACGACAGATAGTTATCAGACGAGATGTTACACTAAAAAGTAAAAAGATTAAATAGTGATTAACAGTTATTAATAATGAACTATTCATAGTATTAAAGGAAAAAGTGTTAACGCTTTTTAGCAGAAAAAAAAATACTAAATGCAAAATCTCAGAGAAAAATATGTGTAGAATGTGCACACACAAATCAGAAATGTGCACACACAAGCAGCACTGTTTTTAGCTAATTTCTGTCAATTAGTTAACATCTTTTAAATTTGTACAAATTGTATTAAACTTACGAGTAAAAATCACAATCAAATTATAACAAGGTAAGATACTGCAAAGAAAAAAATAAGTCGACTCGAACTTCGATAATTTTCGATTATCATTATACAGTTCAATTTTTAACCCTAGTACTACCATGCTCTTTTTTGCATTTTATACGACTCTGAATGAGCTCCTCCAATGAGTTTCTATATTATCATCCGTCCTATCTCAAAATGGTCCCTCTAATCTTAAAACCATTCTTCCTTCCATCCAAAGCCTAAATCCACCATTGCTTCTTCGTCTTAACTCATCCTCTTCACCCACATGCACTTCATACTCATTCGCATCCTAACCCACAGCCACTTTCTCATCAAACATTCTGTGTGTAAAAAATATGAAACAATAAATATTTCACTTGTATTGTTCAATTGAATCATTAATGGGGTCAAAAATGCCCCCCTTGGTAGTACTAGGGTTAATATCATTTAACAAAATACGTACTATGAGTTTCCTTTGAGTGCGGCATGATGAAGTACATTAAATCCACGTTTATTTTTCAACGAAAAATTAACATTTGGTACTTGTAATATTAAATCAATTAATTCACGACTATCTTTGGGATCGACTGTAGTCGAAGATGATGATCCAGAGTAGTTGCTTTGCCTATAAACAATCGAATGTAGAATTAGAGAAGAGATAGAAATAAAAGAAGTATCGACTTACTGTTCATGCAAGTTTTGTAATGATTGATTTTCAAATTCTTGAATGAGAGATAAAGTACTATCGCTAATCACATTTACATCACTTCCATATTTGACACGGGTATTAGCTATATCATGCACAGCAGTATCACCATAAACATCCTAAAAATGAGCAAGAATATAGCATATAGAAGTTCTCATAACAGTGAAGAGAAAGCGTTCTAAACAACAGAAAAAGTTACTACTAAAGATAATATCAGAGCTAACGAGGAAACCTATGGACATGTACTTCTCCGCTTTCATTCATTCATACGTCGATCAATAGAGGATATCGAGGTTGTAAAAAGATAAAAAGGATTCAGGTCGATGACTTTTCCTTCAAAAGTTACAGACATTTTTCTGTTTTTCCCAGCGAAAAATAGAAAAAATCATATCTCCGTCCAGAAAAGTAGTTAAAAGCTCAAGTTTCTTTCTATAGCTCTTCTATATATCTGTGATATTCATAACAAAGTTCCACCTTTACAACTCATTCCATTCCCGAGTTATTGAATTTTAAGTTTTTCATAGATTAGTCTTTTCATAAGCTCACAATATAATGGCTTTTCAAATCGTTAGTTTTCTACTAAAACTGTTGAAACTTTCATAAATGACATGGTTTTGTAATCTAATTTCGTTTATGAAAACAATAAAGATTTCTCAGGCTGGCTGTTTTCTGTGTGTACCAATCAAAACTATGTCATTTACAAAAGTTTCAACAGTTCTAGTAGAAAACCAACGATTTGAGAAGCCATTATATTGTGAGCCTATGAGAAGGCTAATCTATGGAAAACTTAAATTTCAGTAACTCGGGAATGGAATGAGTTGTAAAGGTGAAACTTTGTTATGAATATCACAGATATATAGAAGAGCTATAGAAAGAACCTTGAGCTTTGAACTACTTTTCTGGAGATATGAATTTTTCTATTTTTCGCTGGGAAAAACAGAAAAATGTCTGTAACTTTTGAAGGGAAAGCCATCGACCCGAATCATTTTTAACTTTTTACAACCTCGATATCCTCTATCGATCGATGTATGAATGAATGAAAGCGGAGGAGTACATGTCCATAGATTTCCTCGTAAGATATTAGAGAAAATGACTCTAATCAACTTTGAAAAAGAAATTCTGAACTCTTAAATAATAGTTTAGTAGATATAGTAGTAGTTAAACATCTTACTAGACTACTCCTTCTTAACCGATAGTTCATGAACATAATCGAAGTTTTTATAAACTTTTTTTAATCTTCCGATCACACTATCACTGTTTATAAAAGAGTACTCACTTGTAAGTTAATATCCAGTTGATGTTGATATTTTAGCAATATTTTTGTACATGTGAGAAATTGTTTATTTACAGCAATATGTAAAGTTGAACATCCTGTCAGATTAACCGAGTTAATATCGGCTCCTTTCGATATAAGTAAATCCATACAGTCAGATTGATTACCAAAACATGAGTAATGTAATGCCGTGTCACCATCCGAATCTTTCAATTCTAAATTACATCGATACGTTAATAATAATTTGACAACATCTAAATGACCTTGATGAGAGGAGACCATTAGCGATGATTTATCACCCGAACGATAGTCGACCTAAATACGTATATCACGATATATTGAAAAATTAAGTTAGAAGAACCTTTCTCTCACCAGTTGTGGATTTTTGACTAATAGATCTCTGACTTGAGCGTATTTTCCTTGTGCTGCTAATCGAACAATATCTCCATTTTCTTCCTCATCTTGTGCACCCATACTATTTGCCGTTCGCTCATAAATAAATTGTAGTTGTTTACATGAATTAGCCAACGAATTCGACGCCCATTCATGTTCATTCCACGCAATGGTGTTTTGAAGTTCAACTTGATGTTTGGGTATCGGTAAACAACAAAGAGGATTAAACGTGTAAATTTGGCCAGAACCCAAGCATGAGACACGAATATCACCATCAGAATACACTTGGATCACTTTACCAATACGTCCAACAATCTGTGAAAGGAGAGAAAGAAATAAAGTTTATGAAAAATTGCATAATACAAGAGTAATGAAAAACTGGCGTGATCTCTCCATGTTTTCAATGTGCTAAAATTAAAAACATTTTTCGTAAAAGAGCGTAGCCTAAATACAAAACTTGTGTATCAGATAGTTTCTTAACAAAACTTCACTGAAAAAACATTCAGAAAGCATAGACCAACAAAAAAGCTCTAGAAACAAGTGAGATTTTTTTAGTTTACTAGTACAACTTAATGAAATAAGGTTCTACCATAAAACTGAAAAGAAGAAAATGTAGCTTGTAGAAAACTCCATTAAAACTATGTACCACAAAATTTAAGCTTACTTTGTAGTTGTATTTCCAAGCGTTTTGTAAATTTGGGAGATGGATCCAAATAGACAAACAAGATTCTTTCTATCGATTAAGTCAACTAACTAGTGATGATTATTTGATTTTCACATTAATAAATACAACGATCATATTTCTCTGGAAAAATCCAGAATGAAACGAAATTTACTAATACACATTCAAAAAAGGCATACTCTTAAAAGTAATATTCATTGACTTTTAAACGTATCCAATAGAACTTCATACTGGTAAAAGGCAAAAGTAGCAAATCTTCTCTTGTTTTAAAACTCTTGTTTCTTGTCGAAATTGTTTGATACACAAATTTTGTACTTTAGGTCACGCCTGTTCAGATCCTTCATACACTAGAAACGTGGAGAGAATTTTTTCCATTAGTTTTACATATGTCACTCGGACTAAAATGTTTTGGCCTTGTATAAAATACAATGATAAAATTCTACTTCTATGCGAAGTAAAATCATTTCTGTTAAAACATAAGCATCATATCTAACAAAAGGATAAAATACTTACTGTTTGCATTCCTTCTGACCATTCGCCATGTCCTTTTTGATATAATCGCACTTTATCTTCATCTGGACTAATCTTAACGTAATCACCAACCAAAAAGGCATGGACCTGTAGTAGACAAATAAACAAAAAATGTGTATTTTTTTTAATCTGCTCGCATTTCTTGAATTTATCACGATATCAAGCGAATGATATGATAAGCTAAAGCCTCAGTCATTCAGAATCAACATGAATTCAGAGAGATTCACAAAAAATTAACATCATCATCGGCACTAAGCTATATTTAGCATTATTAGTTTGTTTGTGGTATCCTAAGTTTAACAAATTAAATCGCATACTTTCGTTAATGCACCCGGATGAAATGTCCATCGATTATTGAGCCCATCAAATTGAACTCGAATATCGCCACGATCCGTTACACGATGAACACAGCCAATTTTGCCAATAACCTAAAGTGAACAGAATACGGACTTCGATGTAACAGTGACAATATTTTGTACTTACATCCGCCATTTTGATGTTCCATCCGCCATGTCCCTCTTGAAGTTGTTTCAATAAATCCAAATCCAACATCACACGAACCTTTTCACCAATTGAAAATAGTGACATACCCAATACAGGCGGTAATAGACGTTCGACATGTTCACCTGAACAAACAGAGATAAATAGAATGAGCTGTATTTACTGCAGGTCATCGAATTTTTTCTAGATAGACAATGAGCAGAGACAATAAATTATCAAACATCCTGATGTTTTTGTAGTACTTTACATAATATGAAAAGAAAAACAAAGGTCACAAATCAAAGTAAAGAAAAAAATTTATACTCATAAATATTTTTTACTTTTTACGATTAAACAATCTAACTAGCGTAGTACCCGCGTAATAGTTAACGTTTTCCATCTTTATAAGAAAAACACTCATTTCCTAATGCTTATCAAACAACACCTAGAAAGTAGTTTAAATTTTGCGCGTTTAACTCATTGAGTATTCTCTTTTGCCTTTGCTATTACAAATTGTACACCTACCAAGTACAGGTAAATGCATTTTGTAATAATTTCCATTTTTCGCTTCTTGAACGTATTTTAAATCCACTTTGCCTACAATGAAACAAAACAAAAGTAAAACTAGTTAACAACCGTACACAACTCGCTCTTTTTTCGATGCTGCTGATATAGTTAAATTGTTTTTACCTTTATGTCCTACTCGGTAAACATTGAAATTCTGATTATGTGTCCACTGAACAGTTGCCACACTTCTTCCCGACTCTCTTTCCCATCCTTTGATTTCAGTGACTTTGCCTTGCCCATTTCCTCCGTCTTGATTATTCCAATCCCAATCAGCACCTCTCACCACCATTGCTCCTTTGAATATTCCTTTCGCCAAGACTTTCTCCGGCAATTGTTGACGTGATTGAAGTTTGTAACCTTGAGTATTTGTTGACGTCTCAAATCTTAAAACGAAGAATACTATAGTTCTGAAAAAACATAAACACCTATTTCACCTTATAAATGGATGTGTTAAATCGTGTTTATCTTGCATGTAACATTGGGTACACAAATCAAAATCAAAACATTTTCCACATTTCCATCTCATACCGAGAATACCGTGTTTTCGACACGAATCACAAATGACATTTGGATGTCTAACACCGATTTGCGCATTGTCAAAAACTCTTAGATCAAAGGCATTTTGATAGCCGACACGATAATTAGTACGTGAACCAGAATCCCATTGAACAACGACCGTTTTATCCGGTGAGGTAGAGGAACCTGGTTTTCCTATTTCAACCACGGTACCCACATGACCTTCGCCTACACAACAAAAATAAATAAGCAAAAAATTTGAAAACTACTATATAAAACATAAGTTCATTCTCTCGAACGCAGAGTCGACTTACCATCATCTTGATTTCCCCATTTCCAGTCTGGACCACGAACCTATAACAAGATGAAAAGAGAGAAATTTTCGACATATCACGATTCTTCAGTGCTTCACTTTTCACTTAATTAAAGAAAAAACAGAACGAGCAAGTTTTTAACCTATGGAACAATTCTAAATGAATTATTTGCGCACCAGATAAGGTGCTCTCACTTAGAACTACTTTCTTCTTCCGATACTGATGAAATTCTTTGCTCTTTACATTCAAGTTTGTTTGAACTCAATAAATTTGTTTTAAAGCAAACAAACAAAAACGATTGTAAAAGAAAATTTTTCAGTAAAATTCTAATGGAAAGGCAATTACTACATCTTGTTTCATAGAAAGATGCAGAATATCGTAGGAGGGAGAATTAATAAAACTGGTGATTTTCGAAATTATTGAAATACTTACTACTCTTATTCCGACTTCAAGCATTTTGAACGCTGTTGTTGCATCACGGATCGAATAGATACATCATTAACGGCAGACTTTCTCTTGAACATAATTTTTGTTACCGGAGACCACAAAAGAAATGCGATCAAAAGTCTAGATTAAATGCATATTAATGAGAAAAGCAAATATATGAGAAGTGTGATTAGAGTAAGCAACGTTGAGGAAACGAAAGTCCATTCTTCGGAGAATCAATGGTATTTCACGGAACCATAAACCAATCGGAATACGCTTTTCTAGATGTCTGTAAATGACTCTTTTCTGATGTTGCGAACGTGATTTTCTCAAATAAACAAGGGAACAGTAGATACTACTTCTCACTCTACTTCCTTTTTTAAATGAAGATGTATGTTTCACACATTCTTGATCCCTCAATCGTGCTCTCTCTTTAGTGTTAAGTAGATGCAACCCATGTCGTTAAAATCCTTTCATTCTTGCGATTACTTGCGATTAGCAGTAAAATCGCCAATTATTCGCAATTTTGACCATAATCGTTCATAAATTGCGATATATTGGCGACTTTTAACAACTGGTAATGAGTCGGCTTGCATGAAAAATCGTCACCTGTTAAAAATCATCGATATATCGCCATTGTGAGAATCATCTGGTGATTTTTCTGTTTTTTTAATAGTGGTCAATTAATTGCGATTAATTGTTGACTTTAAACCATTAAATGGTTTCTTGTTATTCACTGTTTTATTCTGCAGTAGACTAAGTATATAAGACACACGATTTCGAGAAATGTTCTTCTTTTCAGATTATCTTTTTAGTTTAGCTTAAAACGAAGTTGTCAAGAGTGTTCTCAGTAGTTTCCTCAGAGCTGACTCATTGTTTCAATTTGAGTGAGCTTTGAGAAGCTTAATTAACCGTTAAACTAAAAACTTGCCGATTAATTGCTATTGATCGGTCAAATTGCCGATTTTGACTACATGAGATGCCACTAAATTGAAAAATTTTAAAAGCTTCTTTGGTCAAAATCGATT
Source organism: Didymodactylos carnosus (assembly GCA_905250885.1). Lineage (NCBI taxonomy): Eukaryota > Metazoa > Rotifera > Eurotatoria > Philodinida > Philodinidae > Didymodactylos > Didymodactylos carnosus. The sequence goes on along the minus strand of CAJNOQ010001073.1, from coordinate 11,264 downwards.
GCATAATCATCTACCCCATAGTCGATTATCTTGTATGCAATAATGTTTGAATCGGGATACCCTCAGAAAAAAATTTTGACATCATTTTGCTTCTGGTCCCATGCATCGGCTTATTCGAAAATTTTTGAGAAAGACCATGGGCAGATATTTTTCTGAGGTATCCCGATCGAAAAGTTATCGCGTACCAGATAATCGACTATGGAGAAGATGATTTTGCAATCGGTATTGACTAAAAAAGCTATGTGCGTTTGTTACTCAGAGATTCTTAAAAAGGGTATCCCGGCATGGAAATACCCGTTTCTGGTTCTGTAAGATACGAAATTTTTTTAGCGAGTAATATAATGCAGTGTGATGTAGCGGGTCCCGACTGCAAACTAGTCCAACAGGCACAGCGATTCTTACTTTAATTCAACCGTTATTATTAAGTTGCGCGGCAGATTTTTCTCGTTTTTTCTGTAAATTTACTGAGATCTACAAAGACCAATCTAAAGCTTTCATTTTTTTTGTCTTCTTCACATAGTTTTCTAGAAGCACGCAGTTGAATTATATTATATTTATCGTTTTATCTACTATTTCTTGTAGATAAAACGATGATTAAACATACGCTATCGGATTCGCCTTGTCAAGCTTTATCAATTTCTACATGATAATCTTTTTTTTTCTCTCAAAAATTCCGTTTTCTAAAAGCGATAGCACTAAAGATTGGATAGTTCTTGAAAATCATTGTATCGGAGCTATACCATACTCTAAAGTGAAGGGAAAATATTATATTTATAGACAATCAACATAGGTCGATCAAATGCATGGCGCAGATTTTTTATTTGAAACTTTTTTTATTATACTTTTTTCTTAAACCGTACAAGTGAACTCATATACATGAGAATGAGCATTGATTAAAAATGTGAAAGTAAAGGGAACGTTTCAGTTCATCACACTCTCTTATACAAAGGATTCAAAAAGAAAGAAGAAAGTATCAAATTAAATTTATTGAAGTTGAAAAACTTTGCCATACTAGAATAGCAATATAAATTTTTCATTTTTCAATGTTAGCATTTATAAAGAATACTTTATTGTTAAACTGAAATAATTGATATGTACAATTTGTTTCATTTCTTTCACTTTGAATGAGCTCAACGATAATTATTTTATTTTTGAAAATGATCGTTTTATCATGCATATAAATATTTGTAATACGAGCAAATAACAGTATTGCTGCGTTCAAAACAAATTGCGTCATTTGTATTTAGATTAATAAAACTCGACTTTGGCAAATCTGAAGTCGAATCTAGAAAAAATATTCGAATCTATAGATCGAACCTGCGTCATTTTCACAGTCTCTAGAAACTAAAACATCGTCAGGAATTGAATTTGTATCTTATAAGCTCGTAAACATATTATTATCATATGTCATTACAGTACTGGATTCGATTACCAACATTTAATACAATATTGGTAAAAAAAACATTTTTTACGATCATAAGAAACAATAATATCATTGAAATCAAGAATAAAATCACCTTTTTCGTGTTGAATGAGACGCTTCGTCTTTATTCTAAAGACATCATCAGTCAACTAATGTACAAAAAGTAACTTCTAACATAGAAAAAGACAATAAAACACGTATAGAACAGCAAAATATTTGCCTCTTTCTCTCTCCTTCTAGATCATATGTAGTATGATTCATCTTAAAAAACATTCAACATAAAAGTCTTTTGAGAATATATAGTTCTTACTCCCTTTTTTGTATGAATGTTTATGAGCAGACTCTCTTTTATCTCTCTCTTTAATTTATGGGATTCTATGGCGAGTATTTCTGAATTCCAATTAGTTCTATGTTCACTCGACAATCTGTGAATGGCTATCCTTGAGAAACCTTGCCCATAAAATGCTTGCTGATGTTCTTCTTTTGTTCCCTTCTTTCCTCCTATTAGTCCTCTAGGATTCTGACGAAGCGTTCTTTAATAAAGAACGCCTCATCTTCTTCTTCAGAATGCTAGAGGACTATTGAGAACTATATATTGGAGTTTTCTCTTTTAGCGTATCTTTATCTTTTCTTGATGTCGCATGCAGATATCTGTATGTCAGACATAAGGACACATACAGAAAGGAAAGCATAATCTGCATGCGACATCAAGAAAAAGATAAAGATGCGCTAAATGATAGAGCTCTAATGTTTTTTAAGATGAATCATACTACATATGATCTGGAAGGAGAGAGAAAGAGGCAAATATTTTGCTGTTCTATACGTGTTTTATTGTCTTTTTATATGTTAGAAGTTACTTTTTGTACATTAGTTGACTGATGATATCTTTAGAATAATGACGAAACATCTCATTTTGAAATAGTTATTTCAGCATGAAAAAGGTGATTTTATTCTTGATTTCTATTATAAAATTTTTCACCTTAAACGAAGAATCAATAATATCATTAACTATAGATAAAACATTGATTAAAATACAAGATCACAACTACTTATAGCTACTGTAATATCGTTTATTGATTTCTTAGGTTCTTGTTTTGGTAATTTCGCAGTTTGACCGAAACACTTTTCGACAGCGTATTTTGACACTGTTGAATTTCGAGTGCAAGCTTTCGACACTGTCAAATTTCGAGCGAAAAATTTTTGACAGGCTGAAAATTCAACAGATTTTCGCTCGAAATTCGACACTATCGAAAGCCTGTCGAATTTCCATTGAAAAATTTCAAAAAGACATAAAAGAGTAATGACGTAAAAGCGCAGGGAGGGGGCATGAGAGTGAGTCACTAGACCGCATTCAATGTCCAAGCACTGAGCACTGAAGACTATTGATGGTTTTTTTCCTAGAGACCTAGTGAAATAGTGACGTAAAGGCGTAGAGATTGCCTACGCCTCTACGTGTTTACACTTTTGCTTCTCTAGTAGAGAAGTGAAGCGAAAAATCTGTCGAATTTCTAGTCTGTTTGCAATTTTTCGCACGAAATTCGACCGTGTCGAAAAGTAGAACTGTCGAACGGTGACTAAACCCTTGTTATCATATATTGAACTATTTCCAGTATCACAGACAGCAAATCCCTGTTTAAATACGAGTGGAATTTTGATGAGGTTGGACTCTATTTAAACTAGAAAATATCTAGGCTTAACAAATATCCACGAGAGTAAGTATTTAACAACAATGCAATTATTGGTGAACCGTTCTTAAATAAATACAACGCTTTGTTGTACAAGTAAAATTTTACTGATCAGACAACAAACATACTACTGCATTGGTAGATACACTATAACTACAGATAAATTGTATGAGATAAACAACTATATACCTTGAGTAAAACTGGTTTACTGATACAGTTAACTCTTGAAAGTGGAAATGATAATAAAAGTAAAAATAAGACATTTATGCGTCTGAAGAAGATAGGAGCAAAACAACATGAATTTTAGTACAGGTTGAATTGCTGCTGATTACGGATGATATTAAATGAAAACTACAGTAATTTATATTGTGCATCGGTACGGCTAAGTCAAATGAATGATCATTTTTTTCTCATGCTAATATTTTCTATTGCAAAAAATACAAAACGTCAAAATGATTCTACACTATGCTACATACAAAAATACTTTACAAATGTAACCATCTAAATCAATCAACGGTCCATCGTTGGGTGCTTCAATATCGTAGTTGAACATCAGTTCATGCCATTTACCTTCGGCAGGCCACTGCGTGACACGATAACCACGATGATAATCTCGTGAAAAATTAGCCACCACTACTACTCGTTCACCCTCATTTGTCCATCTTATATAAGCTAATACTTTTGAATCTTGATTTACATGAAAAAATTCAATATTATCACCCCGTATAGCTTGTGAACGTTTTCTAAGTTCGATGAGAGTACGATAAGTGTCAAATAACGAATGATTCAATTCATTTTGCAACAGAGACCATTCCAATTTATTGACGGTCTTTGATTTGTTTTCGGTACCTATAAACAGGAAAAAAAATATGTTAAAGTTTTAATACGGAACTTTATCGAGATACCTTGTGCTTTGTATTCTCCAAACTCGTCGCCCATAAATATCATCGGTATACCCATGGCTGTCAGTTGTAACGTCGCTGCCAATTTAATTCGTCGAAGTGCCTCGTCGCCAAACAAACCCATGTTACCCATAACTGTCATCAGTCTCTCATTGTCGTGTGATGCAAAATAAATGATTACTTGAGATGAATGTTCGTATCTTTCAGTCTCTTTGGGATTTAGCGCTTGTTTCAGTTTATCTACTTCAAAGTTGTTCATCTTAAATTGCTCTTCGATATGCGGGACAATATTTCGCCATACACAATCTAACGGACCATTGGGTTTGACGATTTCATACGTGGCGGGCATGTATTCTCCCACATTAAAAAACGGTTTCTTCGTTGACGATACAAGCTGTTTCGATTTCTCATCAAAATACCGTAATACATCGTGGCTTTCGATCTGTTTTACAGCATCAAATCTTTGAAAGAAAAAAGCTAAAAAGCTGAATAGCTGAATATTTTCTCTTCGTACTTACCTCCATCCATCAATGTGAAATTCACTCGTCCAATACTCAATAACGTCCCAAATGAAATTCCACGCTGGTTTCAATTTCAATCGTTCATCTTCGTATGCGTAATTAAACTCTGGTCCCCACAACTCATCTGGGTGATCGGGATGATGTGGGTCTTTGTAGAACCAATAGAATTTATCGATTTTTCTTAGTGGACACTCCACGTGACAATGATTAAATACGGCATCAATCATAACCCGCATTTTTCTCTTGTGACATTCGTCGATGAGATGTTTGAGATCCTCACTTTTGCCATACGTTGTTTGAACGGAAAAGAAGTGTCTCGTGGCATAACCCCAATCATGACCTTCACCACATTCCGATACGGGCATCAGTTCGATACAATTAACACCCAATTCAGAACATAAATAATCTAGTTTTGGGACTATGTCATTAAATGTGCCTAAATGACGAAAATTCACAGTTAATCTACCAATAATGATTAGATATCTTACCTCCTTCTGTAAAGTCAGCCACAAATATTTCATAAATGATCAAATCGTTATTTTGAGGCAATAGTTCATTATTTCCATCGTGTTGCCACTGATAACTGTCCACTTGTCTCTTTCCTTGAACTATCGTCACTAGTCCCACATTTTTCGTCGGATCGATGGCTGTTGCATAGGGATCAATAATATCAACTAAATCGTTTTTTTCATCATCAACAGGTTTTACTCGAAAGGTGTACTCATACTGTCCATCTTCTAGACCGATCTTTGTTCGAAAATACCCATCATCGTTCTCTGACTTTTGCATGGGTATTGGTTGCCATTGTGAGAATGTGCCTAGTAATGACACTTGGGTAACGTTTGGAGCAAATAATTTGAATTCAACAGATTGTTTTGTTGACATTATCTACAAATAAATACGTTAAAAAAATAACCTCTTCTTATTTATACATCATTTTAACTGATATTCAGAAACGTAAGGACAAAAAGAAAGAACAATTAAGAAATGAAAAGAAAAAAAACAAATAGGGATAAGCAATGACTCATTCAAGATCACGTTTTCAATCACACGTGCACATTGTATAGATCATGACTGTTGGTACAATTACGCAACGATCCATTTTACTTCTCTATACTCTAAAAACTACCAACGAACTAAAAGATCAAAGCATCAGTCGTTTATGATTCATACTATTTTTTCTTTTTCGATTTTTTTCTTCTTTTCTTTCAGATATATAATTACGGCTGATAGAAATGTGCATATACATTGTTATCGATGTTAACTTAACCTTACAACTGAAAATACATGAACTAACTTTAGAAGTTACGTGTACGAAAAGCGAAATATCGAATTTTTATAATTATTACATAAATAAGAATTAAATGTTAACAAAATTTTCCGACATGATGAATGTGTACTAGCTAGTACAACACAATCTAAATAAGAAAATAGTTTATAATTAAACTAAACAACAAAAAAAATTTGTGTTAATTGTAAAACGAGAACCAAATGTGAGAAAGATTGCGTTTAACGTGTTTCGATAGATTCATTCAAAAAGATGACTTTTTATAATCGTACATTGACTGAATATAGAAAAAGAAAAATATTTTTCCACACAATATGGTTTAATTTGTCATTTCACAATCGTCTGAACAATAATGCGTTCTAATGGCCTCCCTGCTTTGTTTAGCTTTACCTGATTATTTATTTTATCAAAAATTTTAAATTAAAATTCAAAGAATTCGTGTTTTAAACGGTTTCTTGGTTAAAAAAAGAATTTGATGCGTTTTAACATCAAATATATTTGTGACTTTGTTATATGACTTAAATAGAGAAGAGCAGTCAAATTTAAAAACGACTATTCTATTAAATTTTCAGAAACTAACTAAATGCCCCGAAAATGTGAAATTAAGTTATGTACGTTTAATTCATCCGCCTTATGTAGTCATTGTAACAAGAATCTTTGTACTCGACATTTAACTGAACATACTCATGTCATCAATAATGACCATCGTTCTTTAGTTGAGCAAGTAAATCAATTATTCAACAAAATAAATCGTTTAACACCTGCTCATCTAACTGCGAAACCATTTCAACAACTCGACGAGTGGCGTAATAACAGTCATCAACTAATCGATAGCTTTTATCAGGGACAACGACAAGAAATTGATGATATTATTCAGCAAAACTTTGCTAAAATTAAAAATGAACTAGCGAAAACTGTCAATGATTTGAAAAACAACGTAGAAGAACGAATTCGAGAAGGTGATCAACTTCAACACATTAAAGAAATAGTACAAAATGTAGAAAGAGATATTTTCGAATTGCAGACAAAACTTATTAACGTAGAGATAGAGCCATTAACTATTCACGCAGAGCCGATTCAAATACCGTCCATTATAAAGTCTAATACAACGATTGATTTGGTGGACTTGAAAACGCCAATAAAAGCCTTAATCTTTTCACCTGGTTTTTCTGTTGCATTAGCTGCCAACAATGATCACTTGTTAACATGTTACGATTCAAAGTTACATTTATATAAGGATGATTTAAAATTAATCCAAAAGATAGACTGGAAATTTGGTAAAATAATGGATATGTGTTATCATACGAAGCTCAACAGATTCATTATTTTAACTTCAAAAAATGTGTTTACTCTTAATATATCAAGAATGACATTGAATAGTATTGAAACGATCAAGATAGAAAACATGTTTTGTATCAGTTGTAATGATACAAGCCTTTTTGTATCTAGTCGTAATTATGGTACAACCATCAGCGAATATGGTATGTTACCAACATCATTTCATTTAACTAAACGGTGGGAACCATCTCAAACATGTTCAGCAGACGAATTCGTCAATAATATTCGCTGTAATACTGTCGATCAATTGGTTTTAACAATTTGGAATGATTTAAGAAAAGAATGGCGTCTTGATCTAAAAGATATTAGAACATTCAAAACAATATGGTCTTTGGATTTGAATATGCCATTGACACAATATCGATGTGGTTTGTGTATGCTACCAAACAACGATTGTCTTGTTGTAGGCAATGCTAGTTCCAGTCTATATCAAATATCATCACAAGGAAAACTAAGAACAATAATTTACTATAAACGAAAACCACTGAATGCCACTATGGTTGGTCGAAATTTGATTGCTATTATTACACACAACGGTCTTAATATGCATGACATGTAAGTGTTTTATGAAGATTTACTGAGCATGAGTGAGTAACGACAATTTATATACTGAGTCTTGTTGTATTAATATTGCCTGCAATGTTGTTCACACGGGCTTAACATAGATAGCATGAACAAATCGTTGAGGAAGGTTATAGTGCTAGTCAAAAGTATGTATCCCTCCTTCCATAAAAGAGAAATTTAGGCTTAAACCTATGAATGTCTCTCGCAGTAGACATTTTGGGACACTAAGCGATAAAATGGAAATATACATTTTTACTTTCTTTTATATAACAATAATGTTTTCAAATTTAAGACTATCTTTCCCCACAAACAGAAATTTTCAACTAACAGGTGTGCGATAGCAAACTGGACACTTTTGTTCTTTGTTTTTCAGACACTTTCCAGTAATCCAAAGAGTTGGTTGGATGGCTTCGATAGAGAATTGAATTCTCTACAAAACCTACTATTTGAATCTCTGAGAGAGCATTTTTCTGGTTTGAGCACCATTCAAAATATTGAAGGATGCTGCGTTGTCGAACTGCGACGTGCTTTTGTAGTCTCATTTTTTAAAATTTTTAGCCCATTGTCTGAGGTTCAATAGTTAATTTTTCTACGTACAAAGATAGAGAATTTTGCGCTCTATCGATCTCATTCATTTACAACTTCATGCAGTATTACCACATGTCAGCTGGTCTCATAATTAGTTCTCAACTGTCTTTTCAATATTTCGAAGTAAATTAATTTTTATAATTAATGATTTGAATTGAGAAACTTTGTTTATATATCAAAAGACGCCGAATATAACTCTATATAAGATAACAAGACTAAAACCCTGGATTCAGAACGTTTTGCTGCTTTTATAGCCAAAAAGAGAAGTCTGTGAAAAATAGATTCAAAAGTTAGATTTTTTTAGACTTATCAACTTTTTGCACAGAGAAATTTTCCCAGAAGATTTGACTACAAGATTTCAAAAAATATGTGAGAATATGCAGAATTTTTCGGTGAATCTTCTAATGTTTTCAAAATTCTCATGGAATCGATTTTTGGATCAAGGCAAATATTTTTCTATTTTAAGTGTGTCGCAGTTTGACAACTCAGCATCCTTCAATATTTTGAATGATGCTCAAACCAGAAAAATGCTCTCTCAGAGATTCAAATAGTAGGTTTTGTAGAGAATTCAATTCTCTGTCGAAGCCATCCAACCAACTCTTTGGATTACTGGAAAGTGTCTGAAAAACAAAGAACAAAAGTGTCCAGTTTATTATGGCACATCAATTAGAGCGATATGAAAACTTAGCGTAAAAGAAAGGCTAAAATGAATGATAAGGTTTGAACCCGTTTTGTGCTCTAAATGAAGTTCAAGATTGAAAATGATTTTAGGGTTAAAGCTTAATGTTTTTAGCACATTCCTGACAAAAAGAATGAACTTTCATGTTAATATCTATAGAGAAAAACAATTATCATCCTAACAATGTTCTGAAAACGATATGTTCAGTGTCATGAGTTTCCCAGTTTTTTTCCAGCTCCTAAACTGGTTCACACTTTAGTCACATACTCTTTCACGGCTGTTACATCTATGAAAAAGTGACCCAAGTCTTCCTGGACCAAACAATGATTTTTTCTAAAAATCATAGTCTTTCACAAAAAATTATTTTACCTCGCTCAAAAACATTTTTCGTCAAAAGAAACCACATATTCGAAATCAGGGTCAACAACTGTAGTGAATGATACAGTTTTCAAATATTCTTTGTGATATTTTTTCGCTATAGAAAGCTTTCATTTAAGGTCCTCCTTAGGCATTTTTCATCAAACGAGTCAAATTTACCGATAAAGTTTTCGCTTTCGATAATACTATTTCCAGGTATAACGGGTAAATCTAATTTAAAGACGATCATTTGTGATGATTAAGACTTGATGTCTGTCTAATTAAGATATCTAGGTTTTGAATTGATATGTATAACCCTGGGCAACCAAACTTACGGCAATTCTATAAGGATCTTATATAAGGCAGTCGATGGAAATGGGTACGATATTGATAAGATTCCTATACGAAGGAATCACGGGTGGCCCAGAATATAAATGTCTCATCCAGTATTTCTTCAATATCTCGGTTACGGTTGATCATCAAGTCTCAATCTTCTTTTTAAAAGAAGCCTTATTCAATTCTCTACACAAAACATATTGAACATTTCTTTATATACTATAAGAATAAAAAAATATAGAGGAAATATGAAAAAGCTTGAATATCGATTATTTTCAAACCCAAAGTGCAATCAAAAGATATTTATTTTGAACACAGTGCTATATGCATCAAAGTGGAATCGAAATGTATATTCTGATGCTTCAGAATGTCAGCTTTCTTTCCTTGTATCATAAGTTCGTTACAAACCTTTTTTTCTGCCACGAACAAAGATTTTATCAAAAGTAAAAAGAAAAGGAAAACTTTGATTTCTTTGCCTTGGCACTGGAAACAAAACGGGGCTATGCAACTTTCTCTGTTCGAATGTAACAGAAGAATTATTTTGCTTTAAGATAAACCAGACACAGAGTCATAATATGTGGTTTTGACCAAATCACACAAATTTTCCTAAGTGTCTCAAAACTGGAGTTAGAAAATGATGATTTTGGGCAAAATCACTAAAAGAAAAAAAATTGTCGTGCGTCCACTAGAAAGTCTTAAATAGAGCCGGTTGATAGAGCTTTTCGATAACTACAATATGGCCATTTTCTCCGTTTTTTTATACCGAAAAATATAAGGAACTGAAATTGAAAAACTTGTTTTTTGCTTTGAAAGTAATCGATATTGAAGCTTTCCATATTACCTCTATAATTTTTTATTATTATATATTTATTTTATTATTATAGAGAAATGTTTAATATGTTTGTGTAGAGAATTGAAAGAGGCGTTTTTTTAAGAAAAAGATTGAGACTTGGCGATCAACCTTGACCAAGATATTGAGGAAATACTGAATGAGACATTTATTCTGGGCCACCCTTTATAAAAATCTTATAAGATTCCGATAAGAATTCAGCAAGACAGATTATACAATTAGTTTAAAAGAATTGATAAGATAAGTTAACATACGAATTTAGATTTACGTCAATTAAAGCGTCTGACTGTATGCAAACTGAATGAGTAATCTTGCATTGTATGGTATCCGACGAAACTCAGGAAATCGTTTTAGGATCCTGCGTAATCTTATCGTAGGAATTCATGTGATTTCTATTATGATAGTGTGATATCCTATATTAGCTCACACTAGAAAACCTGTCAAATGCTGTGAACTTCTATATAGGATTACCTAGGATTTTGTCTTGCATTTTACTAGTAACAACTCACTAAATGTGTTTCCAAGAATACATTCTCCGTTTCGATCAATTAAGAAACTCGTTTCGTTGTTCACTGACTATTGAATGATGAGTCATGTACGTAACTGTCCCAAGTAAAAAATCTTGACTGCAGATCTTGATAAAAACTTGAAAGATTTCGGAAGTTTCTGTTCAGTTCTTTCAAGATCTTATGCAGATTTATCGATATCTGTCAAGATTCTGAGATCATCTTGC
>CAJNOQ010001072.1:0-36446 GCA_905250885.1 Didymodactylos carnosus | reverse complement strand
CACACTCGATAACCCAGAAGATTTTCTGTTTTTGGCCCGAGGTACTTCCGAAAGTTTAGGAAAAGTTTTCAAATTAATATTATTTTTCCATGGAAAACTTTTTGCGCCATTTTGTTTCAAAATTTTTTTCTTAAACTTGCGGAAGTACCCCGGGTCAAAAATAGAAAATCTTCTGGGTTATCGAGTGTGCTGAATACGAAAAAACACTTCTCAGCAACTCTAAACCAACTTTATTTTTTTTGTTCCGGTGATATGCGAAAAGAGATCGGTTAGTTATTTTCATTCTGGCATAAACTAGGAGAATTAGAATCTATAACCATTCAGAGAAGGGCGCAAACACATAATTTCTCATGTTAAATGCTGACCTTCTTTGTCATAATCGTCGGGTAATTATTTATAAATTTAAGGAGACATAAATAATATATTTAGTAAACTTGTTTGTGTTTAGGTTGTTTTATGATGAAAAATGTGAAAGCAGGATGTTTTAGAAAAAGACCAAACAATGAAACGACGATACGCCGTGTCGATGATAGTAAACAAAGTACTGTTCGCGCTATTTATCAGGGAGTAGCTCATGAAAACGAACATAATAAATGTAGTCGTCAATGGACAAATGATCTATAATTATGACAGTTTTTTTATTATTACAATGTCAGATATTCGAATTGTTTTCATGAGTCTTACTCATGTACATGTACTAGTAAGTTAGACAACGTGTTCGCTTATTCCTTGAGATTGTACAGGTTAACTTTATGTTTTTTTCTTCGGATGTTGTATCTCGGTTCTTTTTGCAATTGTTGTCTTCATTATAATGATGAAAATCAGTAACTGTTGGCGAAAATGACAAGAAATCGGCTGATACATCAAAAAATCATTTGAACTACTCGTGCCTGTTAATTATCGAATACCAAGTAAACATATATTAATACCAATGGCAAAACCCATCCAATCAAATTGAACACTACCTAGGTCAAACGACGACTTATAACTGCTTTAGGTAACTTGATCTCTACTCTACAGATCTTTTTTTTATTGCACTGTTCCAAACTTTCAGAACTTAAGATCCTAATGTGAATAGAATCTAAAATAAAAATTGCTGCTCTAACCGTTGAAGCATTGGAAAATTATGGGTAATGCAAAGGTACTTGTCATACTACATGCAGTAGATAACTTAGTGCTAAACGAATGTAAGCATTTCACCTTGCAAATGAGGGATGATGAGTTTATGATATGCATTTCAAATGAAAATTGCTTGTTGACGTTTATAGACAAGCAGATTTTTACAGAATAAAAGAAAAATTTCAAAAATCGAAATGTGATTCAATCATCAAAATGAACCGTTATGAAAGAAAATCAGATAATTGCAAAACTAGCATCCATAGAGAGAAAAGCAGCTGTTTATTGGTTAATGCATTTCTGAGAGCTTGTACGAAAAATGATTGTGAAAGTACTATAGACACTTCAGGTTATTCATTGGTAAATGTATCACAATTCCACGCAAAAAAAAGATTTGTTTGCCGAGGGGGCCCTTAAATAAACGACATATAAATATGAGTCCTTCAGCTAAACATACACAACAAAAGATGTTTTTCTACATATTAAATTATTCATAACGTGCCTGTTTGCAATATAACGAACATTAAAACTTAGGTAGACTGTATGACGTATAGTAATTTGATATTGTCTGCGTGGCCATTTAACAGTAACTAACGGCAATATAATATTAGAATTGTTATTCCAGCTCTTAACGTAACTGCTAGCACGAACACAACTATGTTTCATGTACTATACTATATTTTTTACATTTATGTTAAATGCTTTCTTGGTAAATAAATACGCTCTCAATTCATGACAGAATAAAGCATACATATTTGTGGTGGTGGTGGGCGGGGGTTGGGGGCGTATTCTCCCACTTTTAAAAAATAATAGGTTTTCTCGAACAGATCTAATTTGGAAATTTTGCTTTTTAACGACTGACTTCCCTTTAAACCTTGCCGAAATCCTTACACGTATGCACTGAGCAAGAACACTTGAAAAATTTGCCGGCTGTATTCCTCATTTTTTCATCGCCACATCCCCAACGTAGGATTTCAGATTTTCTACTAGGATTTCGCTTAAGTTTGTTTAGGATCCTAACAGAATCTTAGAAAATTCTATGACTTTCGGGTATACCTGACTTCATTAGGATTCTGTAGGCTTTTGTTAGGATCTTAAGAAATTAAAGCGAAATCCTAGTGGGCTATTGGTAGGATATGCCTCGGATCCTGTCAGGGAATTTTACTAGGGAAGTGTCAAAATATGGTGTATCATCATAGAAATACTAATATGGAAAAAAACTATTATCTTTATTTGCTCGAAACTGTTATTGTTAGATCAAACATCAAATTATAAAACAGATCACAAGATTTTCAAGTGTCGCTACACGTAACACATTGTTTTTATTTATATTCAACAAAAGACGCTAATGCTACACAATCCTAGACAAAAAGCGTAGTAATATTTGGACAAGGCGTAAATTGAAGAAGATATTCAACGCTCAAAATGTTACAAAACTAAACTCGAGTTCTTTATAAAGTTGTCGTGTTTGATACAGGTGCTTCTAATGCATTTTGTTAATGTTCAGCATTTAACCTTTTTTAACCGGTTTTGCATCTTTGTCATCATCATTGTCATCGTCTAAACGAAAACACGTATACTTTTAAACAGTGTTTATGTTAGAAGAATGTTAAGCACCCGAAGTCCTAGATCCATCAGTTTTAACATAGTCTGCTAAATATTTTTGAAGGGCTTTCGTGAAATCACACGAAATCCTTAAGAGTATAGAAGAGTTCGAGCATTCTTTAACATTACTAGAAATCTTTCGAGCCACTAAATCATATTTAGAATTTTTATAGTCGACGCTCTTTTTGAGAATATATACACGTATATTTGGTCATATATATATGGTTCCTATAGGAAACGATAGATAATTATAGTCTCGAAAATGTACGAATCACCTGATCCAAGTAAGCAGATATAAATTATGTGCCCGAATTATGATCGAAGTCACTTTTTCAACTCTTGATAATACTCAAATCATACCTACAAATATTATCTAGATAGATGCATTCCCTTTTGGATGAAACTCATCTTAATACAATCTAAATTACCAAATGTCAGTTTACCGAGTATATACAAAGATTCAACTAGTAATTTCTTTTTTACACTGTTGAACTATTTTTTTTCAATTACTTTTCCTTTTAAAAAAATTTTTTCTCACATGTATATATGTGATGTAGTAAGTTCAAATCAAAACAAAAAATGTGACATATTGACTAAAAAATTAATTATCCTCTTAAAAATTATACTTTATTTTCTCTTTTGGGTATGTTGAGTTCATTCTACTTCATAGGACTTATTGTCATTTTCGTTCTTCTGTGTGTACCTTTCTATTCACTCACTTCTATATTGACTTTCTATTTTATTTTCACTATAATTGTCTATTTCCTCTTCTGTACCGTTATTTCTCTCTTTTTTGTTTTTTAGAAAAGGTGATAAAGCGCAATATAATACACTCACTATACAGCGATATTGCTCTCTATATTGTTTTCTTTTCCGATTATTAATAAAGCCAGCATCAATTCTATGGTAGGAATGATGTACAATGCTACTTGATTCCATTGAATCCCACGAAAAATCTTGATCTCGAAAATAGCGTAGAATTATTACTTAGAATCATGTACCGTTCTAGTAGGATTTTTGGACGAAATGTTCTATCATTTGAATAGCGAATAATGAAAGGAAATGTTAAATACAGATTCAAAAATTAAGTAGTTCATCTCGTAAATATCCGGTGTTTTAAATACGGTGCTCTCTCTCTCTCCTACAGAGATGATATTTTTAATAATCTTATTAGAACAGTTAAATAAAAACTAAACCTTAACTGAAAATTATTATAATTTGACTTGGAATACGAATGGCTTGAAATAGTTTAAAGAACTTTTCACTTACCATCATCTTTTTTATCACCAGTTTTATCAACATCTAAATATATTAAAACAATAATCATAAAGATAGTTATTAATATTTAAAAGTGTTTTTCATTCTAACCATCATCATCATCATCGTCTAAAACAAAATATAATCAATTTTAAAACTATAATTTTGTGATTAGTAGAGAAAGAGTACTAACCTCCGTTGTTATCGTCTTCTAGAAACAAAAAAAAGCATGCATGCTATTATTGAAGATGGTTAAGATTTTTCACCAATAAGTATCTACCTTTTTTCGATGATCCACTACTGTCTTTGTCTTTTGAATTTTTGTAGTCATCGTCTAAACACAAACTATCACTTTAAAAAACTTAAATATATTCAAACAGAAATAAATCAATACAAACCATTATCATCTGCAAATTAAAACAAAAAATTTAAACTGATTTTAGATTAGAAATAGTATACATACCACCATCGTCTAAAAGTAAAAAAAAACAAACATGTCATTTGTAGAATAAAAAATATTTAATATAAATACTGCCTAATAAAGGTTAGCGTCACTACTCTCATAGTCAATAAAAAGGTGTTTTCTATAGAAAAAAAAGTATTAAGTATAGGAAATCCAAAATTTATTACCATAATAAGCTTTTTCTTTGTCTTTGTTTTTACTTTTTGTGTTTAATTTTCCGTTGTCTAATTTTTCGTTGTCATCATCTAAAATATTAATCAGTAATCGATAATCAATTTTTGAAGATTTTATTCACTGTTATCGGTATTCGAATGAAAATTTTCTACTGCTTATGTATGTAAGGAATAAAGAGTACGCGATTGTAGATAAGACTATTCATTATTCATACTCAAGAGAGCTTTGAGAGTCAACTATTATTTTCTATAGGTTGATCAAAAAGTATCAACAGTTTTAATTACTTCTTTTTTCTACAGTTTATTAAGAATATTTTATTAAATAAGGGTAAAGAGAATTCTTGACAGCTAACTACTCCGTTAAATATTTTACCATCATTGTCATGGTCCTTCTTCGAGCTTTTCAAACTTTTGTGTTTTGATGATTTGTTACCTCTGGCCTCTGTAATAAGAAACATTCATTTAGACAAAATAAAATTGTTCATAAGGTTATTTTACCTTTTTTTTCTTCTGGATCATCATCATCATCATCATCATCATCATCATTGTCATCATCATTTTCTTCGACGTCTAAAATAAGAATAGATTTAGTGTAAATGACTGATCTCAAGAAATTGTGCACAAACCACTATCATTTTTCAGCGATGCATCATCTGACGAGTCTTCAACCTCATTTTCATCTTCATCATTATCACGTCGTTTTCGTTGTTTAGATGCCTGAACAAGACAAATTGTATTCATTTCAAAAATAACATTTCTGTCTGAATTATAGAAGATTAGAACCAATTAAAAAAAGTTTCTAAGGTAAAAAACGATGTACGATGTTTTACGTTTGAAATTTAGTGAAACTATATCAACATAACAGATTATATTGCGAAAAAACTATTTAATTCTTCTATTATAATGCTTTCGAGATTATGAAAACTGGAATAGTAGCTATGATCAATGCTCAGCAAAAAAACTTATAAAAGCTACAATCGAGATCAATCTTAATGTTTAAGATTCATTCATTTAACGCTACACTTCTGATGCTATCACATGACGTAGTCAGCATAGTAGTCTCATTATATTTAAAAACTATTGCTGGTATCATTTGTACAATGCAATAGTTTTTAGACTTTTGCAGTAATTTGCCTCTCGAATTTACTTCAGTACAGTGTGTCGGTCATTCATATTCTTTTAGACTTATGGCTCAGAAAAATGTAGCTAAAGCTAATCATGGTGGATTACTGGACAAAGATGGTCTGTGCTATAACAATATAATTGTTGTTTCTTTCTCTATCTCTCACAAATGATAGGAAATTTCCATACAATTCTATTTAACATACCTCTTCATCTTCTTGGAGATTATTATTCTCATTCTTTTCATCTTGTGAATATTCTTCACGTTTATTTCGTGAATCATCATTACTACTAGTACTATCAATATTTAAATTTGCATTATCACTATCTAATGATTCTTTATTGCCATCATTCAACAAAGCCGCTTCACTGTTATCGATTGGCATAGAAATAACAATATGCTGACATACAAACAATGTCGATAATATTGATAAAAACAACAGCGATGTTAATTGTCGCATGATTGTTGTGTTAAAACAATAGACAGTTGATATGTGTGGCAGTTAAATAGTTTAAAAATCAAGTATATTATATATTTTAGATGCGTTTCCCTTTACATACATATATATATATGTAGATCGTTTTCGCACAAATATAATAAGGGCTACGATAGAAACTTACTTCTCACTAATTTAATTAATAAAAAAGAGCATAATGTATCATATCATTTGATGACAAGTCATTTTCAAAATGAAAAACAGAGTCTCACTTATAATTGTAACAATAGAATGTGAAACATCATACTAAACAATATGATTGAATTAGTCTGTTCATTTTAGAAAATAAAATCATAGTTATCCTTATAAAAAATAGTGTTTTATTTGAAAAAATTTACTTTATTCAAGTTATATAGATATACTGTATAAGTAAATGTGAATATAATGCTGAAAATATGCTTGATAAACATTACTTTTTGAAATTAATTTGAAACTCTTCATTGGTTCATATAATTGGCGCTCGTTCATATCTAAACTAAATTTATAGATGAGATGAAATATTGAGATTACTGTTAAATTCTTCGGCGCTGTGTGCTCACGTATAAAATTCAGAGATAGAACACATCAAAGATCGAATTCTGATCCAAAGTTGATATCTTGTATTAAACTTTGTAGTTAAGTGGCTGCAGCAGATCGGTCACCTAATCGAAAAACTGTTACTATTTTTCATTAGACACTCTAGACTACTCCATTAGTTTGAATACATTTCTCATTCATACTTGATGTTCAGTCTTTGTATTTTGTTGATCTGTAATTAGTTCAATAATTATCTAAATTTTTATTTTTACAAATAAAACAGTAAAATATACACAAAAACAAATTACTGAATTAAAATATCTCCTTCAGTTATGATACTTCCATTTTAGACATTTCTTTTTTTGATGCTAATCGTTTTAGTACATCATAGTTAATTTTTGATGATCGTTTATCAGTGGCTGTTTTTTCAGCTTCTAATGCTGCAATTGCTGCTGCCGCAGCTCCCGCTGGCGTCATAGAATTATATCCGGCTATTTGTTGATTATCTACCATTGTTGATGTCGTTTTATGATCATTTGTTGTTTTCTTTTTGCGTTTTTTCTTGTGACTCAGTCCACCTAACGCAGAATTTTGTTTTTGTTCTAATAATTCTTTGTTACGTTCACGTCGTTTTTCTTCGAGAAACCAATTTTTATTTTCTCGTAACCATGATTTTAGTTTCAGTTTTGTTTCATCACGAGTTAATATCATATCATCAATTTCACTATCATCAATGCCAGTGATATCAAGTTCATCTTGTGTTAAATCAATTGATGGTTGCCATTCGGGAAAATCAAGAACAACATCACAATTGGCGTTTGTTGTCACTGGAGTTTTAGGAGCACTACTAATATCAATTGTTGATTCACAATTCGGTTGAGATGAAGAATTATCTAAAAAATAAAAAGTAAAAATATAGACATAGACTCGAGAACTATGAACAGACAATTCACACTCTATAGAACTTTTGAACATAATAAAATAAATAAAAAACAAAATTGTTTAGACATACCAATTCCAAGCGTTTCTAACGTTGGTCGTAATAATTTGAACAGATCTTTATTGTTATTATCTTCTGTTTCAACTGTGGTGGTATCTTCTCCATCAATCTTTTTTTCTTCATCATCTTTCAATAGTAATAAAATCAATTTTGTTTGTTCTTGTTCTAAATAATCTTGTGCCCATTTACTATCATTTTCATTTAATGGTATATCTGCTACTTCTTCTAATGTCTCATCTGCAAGTTGATCTTGTTCATCTTCTTCGTTTATACTAGAAGTATCTTTTCGTTTTCTTCCACGCAGTTTACTATTACTTAACACTTTTTTTATTAAATCATCTTCTTCCGTCATTAGTACAGTTTTTTCTAATTCTTGAAATTTTGAAAATTTGGCTAGCCATCCTCTTGGTTTACGTAATTTTTCTAATTGTTCATCAATTTCTTTTTGTGTTTCAATAATTTCTTTTTCAATCATCTCAATATTAATCATTTCGTCTTGTTGTGTTAATTTTGTTGTTTTTTTGGATTTTACAAACGCTGGCGGATCTAATACAAAAGAGTAGAAAATTTGTATAAAAAAACAAAATAAATGTATCCATTATCATTTACCTTGTTCTTCTTCAAGTTCAATTGTTTGAAATTCATCAATGCTCAATTGTGCTGTTGGTGTATTTTCAAATTCCTGTAAACGTCTCATAATGGTAGCTTTTGATATTTTAACAACATCAACGATTTCTTGTATTGTACGATTAAAATTATGCATACGAGCAGCAAATAACAATGCCGAACCACAGAGACCCGAAGAACGTCGACCAATCGCTAACCAATCACGTTTCATACGTTGAACAATTCGTGAAGCAGTATTAGATACAGCATTTGTTTTATCACCAAAATCTAATTTAGCAGCATAACGTGGTATCAATAATGATGGATCCGTATGTGGAACATTAATACATAATTCACGTGCTAAACGCATATAAATACGTCCTAAGACACTAATATCAGCTTCAACTAAATCACAAAAATCAAGTAGTATATGTTGTGTACCTAGAAAATAATAAATATATAAGACATAAAATGCAGAAGAATGAATTGTAATTTACCTTCTGTACGACAAATTATATAAAGACAGCTAGCTAATAAATGACTTGATTTATTCCCTTTTGATAATCCACGATCCAATGCCATTTTATAAATCTAAAATAATATATTATTAGTCAAATATCAATAATAGAAAATTTAAATTATATTTTTGTACTTTGAATGCTGCATCTGTACAATGTTGATTCATATGCATATTTGATGATATATCCATTAGACCACGTCTGGCTTTATGCAATGTTATTTGTCTTGATTCTCGAATATTTGCATAACCCATCATACCCGTACTTGCTGCTCGTACATCATCACTTCCTACCCAACTGCCAATAATGTGTAATCCACCACCAATATCTTGAACTTCAGTTTCATTAACAATTAATGAATCTTCAATAACTTCACCACATCGTGTACATACGGATACTCCTTGAGCACGATCTGTATCAATTTCAGAACAACCACATTTACAAACTTTACTTGACATGATATTCAATGTTCACTTATATTTCCAAATCATTAGAATGATAAAATTTATATCTAAAATACCACATAAAAAACAAAATGTACATGAAGAACTAATTTATACATATAGTAATATATCATTGTTGTGTCTATCGTTTAAACTTTTATTATTCTACTTTTTAGATACTTATTTAGTAATTGTTTTTCACTATGTGTTAGTTGCTGTTTTCACAAACGTCTAACTCTATTTACATGCGAGAGTCATGCATTACATTCTATTTTCTATTTCAAGTAGATATTTTTCATGTTGTGCAATAACTTGAAAATAAACAGAACGATAAAAAAAATAGATTTTTACCTCGACGAACGAAAAATTGTTTTTTTGTTTTTTCTTTATTCTTTCAAATATGTCGATTACTGCATTGCAAATAATCTTTTTCTTATGTTTTTTTAGTCTAAAACTGCTGGCAGCTACCTGAAGGTGAAAGTTTCGAATGTTATTTAACGAAGCTTCGTCATAAGTAACATATAGACTTTCGTTTGCTTATCTTGATAAGTTCTTTTGGTTTTATTCTTCGCCACTAAGTCGTTAACAATTTTAACAAAAAATTCTATTTACAAAATGAAATAAACAGTTACAGGTTTTAGTCGTTGTCCACGTCATTGTTATAAACATCATGAACACCGTCATCATTTTCATTTTCCTCATCCATCTCTCTTGGTTCTTTAACATCATGATCTTCTCCATACTGAATAGATAGATCTATTTGCATTAATAAATCAGTTATAGAATCTTCTTCGCTTATGTCTAATGTATAAAATTTAACCAAACTGTAATCATAGATAACATTGGCTAATGCTTTATTCAAATGACGATATTTTGATAGAAAACTATTCTTAGGATTTGTTTGATGCGAGTCCTCTTCATTAGCTAATTGATACACATCCGGATCTGTATATCTTAAAAACAAAATCACCATTATTTTTTTTCTTAAACAGCTCATTTATCTTAAAGTCACTCACTTCTGTAGTTTCCTTTTATCTTTTTTTGATAAAAGATCAACTTTTGATAATACATGAATAAATGGAATTTCCAATTGTATCATAGATGATAGAGCTGTTAACATACCAGCTAAAAATTTTGATTGTTCAACACAAAATTGTGAATCGATAAGAAATACGCCACAGATATGAAAATTCCAGTTTTGTAATTGTTCTACTAAACGACGCATAACGGGAACATGAGTGTATAATTCAATCTGACCTAATAATACAATAGAACATAAATTGTTACTAATTTATATATAAAACACTCAAAACCATCTTGTACACTAAAAAGACTTGTACATTCTATGCTGTCAACACTATATTTATGATTGTGTTAAATTTGCTATCTTTCTTTCAAACTTACCTGGACAATCAAATAAAAAATAATCGTCTTCTTCGTCTCCTAATTGTCCCTGAAGCCATTCAAGATTTCGTTCAAAATATCTGAATAAAAAATATTACACCACTATTGTTATAGCGTTTACATGAGTTTCTTTCTTACTCCATACAGAATATGAGGCCACCATTTGGTCCAAAATGAAGTTCTTTATCGTCCATTGCATCGTCGAGTTCAATTAACTCACGAATATCTTAAAATGAAATATGTTGAATTTTCAAAAAAAAACACTCCATATTTGTGTGCATTTAGTTCTTAAACCTGCAAATACGGGATAGTCAAAATGTTCGGCAGCTGGATCTAAATTAACCACATTGATTGTTCTTCTAATGGCTTCACCATGTTTTACCATTGAACTACAATATGTTGATTTTCCACTGCCAGCTGGTCCCAATACAAGTTGTGCATAACGTGGCATTTCTTTATCTACAAAATTTCGAAAAAATAATTCTATTTCTAACTTTCTTACCGTCTAAACAGTAATTCTTCTATAGAATAATATAAGTTAAAAACAAGAATTTTGTTACAAAAAAGTAACAACGTTTATTATATTATAGAGAGATGAATTAATTATACACAAAAGTGTTAAGAAAAAACAAATTTTGTACAAAAAAAAACACAACGTACACACATTTTACGTACAAAATTGACTATGAGAAGAAAAAAAATGAGAGTCAAAAAATGAAAATTCGTAGAAAAAAAAACAAATGATTGCACAAGACATGATGAGAAAACCAATTGAAAAGAGTTATTTGTCAAATATTGTGAGCAAAAAGTTATGGAAGCCAAAAAAAAGCTATTGTATTGCTGAATACAGTCGAAAAATATTAGATCAGTAAAAGAACAAAAAGCTCGTGGTTCATAGCACCCGAAAATACAAAACACTTAATAAATAAGATAAATTTGTTTACCTGAGAAAAATTTATGAGCAACAAAAGAATACAAATACTGAGATCAAAATAGTACATAAAATAATTGAGTTTTTTAAAAGTTATATTGTTGTTTTGGAACAATAAAATCTCTAGCAACTAAATCGTGTAAATCTTTTTCAAATTCTTCTAATGCAATAGGATTAACGTCTGATGGTTCGTTTGACAAAAATTTCTAGAATAGAAAAAAACAATGATGCAATATTGATAGTCGACAATGATGCGAGTGTGAAACGCTTGTGCTATAGCAGAACATTTGCGAAGCCAAAAATGATTCTTAAATATTGCATTCTTCATACCTTTTCAGCCAAATTGTCGGTAGATTTTACACCGTCATATGTCTGTTTTATGTTTAAACCTTTTGAATAAGTAGCAAGGACCGCTCTATTTGGGCTACGAAATGGTGGTTTATCTAAATACAAAAGACGTCCATTAACATGATAATGACAAGTTGCCGTAATACATACTTTGAATATTTGGTTGAACATGGACTTGTTGTTTTTGAAGTAGTGGTGGAACGACTGGTGGAGCGACGGGCACAGTAAAACTTCTTAGATTTGGTTTTGATGATAATAATAATGTCCGCTGATTGTTTGCTACAATATCATTTGGAGTTACTTTATCGTAAACACCTCCAGTTGTCGATTGTGCCATTAAATGCGGATTATTATTTGTATTGCTATTATTACTACTTATGGATGGTGAATGTTGATAATCGGGAGATGATGGTGCTAAAAGAGAAGCACAAACAGAATAATTTGAAACATGCAGTCTAAATATTAGCACTAACCAGAGCCAATCGAGTGTTCATTTGGTCGAGCAATATATTGAACTTTTTGTTGAACAGGTCTTACGGTAAGCTGCTGCTGTTGAAGATGTTGGTGTAGTTGACGATCACCAAGTGTCGTATTCAGAAGCGTGTTAGGTATTGGAAAAGCAGCTGCCATGGCTATAAGAAAATAAAAGCATATAGAAATTTATGTCGAAGGAAAAAAATCATTTTTTCTAAAATATGAATGTGAGATGTTACATACGTAAATTTTTCATTGATTTTCGATCTTTTAATTGTGTTGTTTGATCAAATGGCATTGCTATTGGTCGTGAACGTTGATTAATCATTTTATTATTTGTTGTCGATACGTCAGCAGCACTACTAGAACCATCATTTGAGGGCACATATGAATGTCGTTGTTGTAAATCATTACCACCTGTGAGTGGTTGAATTTCATGTTGTTGATGAAGATGATGATGGTGACATCGCTGCATTGTTCCACTACTACACGCGCTTCCATCATAATGTCGTTCAATACTATTGTTTCTAATTGTTGTTCCTGAATTATGGTTATTATTTTCGTGTACCAAAGAATGATCAGCACCCGCCCATATATCTGTTGGTTTCATGACCGATGATGATGTATTCATATTTAGATTTGTGTTACTAGTAGCAGAAAAACGCCGTTGATTTTGTTTTGCTTTACTAGAACGTCGACGTCGACAACATAAACATAAAATAACACTAAATAGTATAGTACATAAAACAGCCACACCAGCAATAGCTATGATTGATAACCAAGGACTATTTGTTGATAATATAAAACCACGTTGCTCTTCTAAAACAAAAAATATTTGAAATTGGTTTGACAAATAGATGCATATTTTGTCAACCGTCTCCAAACTAACTTTGGATAATATGAACAACCATGTCATTTCCATTAGTGTTCATTTTGCAAGAAAAATGTCTACATTTGTTTTTTCTTTGTTCTCTCATTAATTTGGTTTTCTGTTTTCTCTCACCAAAGTAGCCTCACAGTAAAAATAAAATTCTACTTTTGGTTACGATAATTACCGCAGAAAAACGATACACTATTCACGTGAACCGCTTCTAATTTGTATAGCAGATGTACAACTGCTTTCTCAAAAAAAATAAATCATGGTACTAATTTTTTGTACTGAATTGTAACACAGAATTTAAAATATTATTCTTTAGTTTCAATAATTAAATGAAATTATTTCGAATAGTTAACAGGGTTACAAGAGCTTTAGACAGATAGGTACTGTATGTTGAGAATATTATGTTTTACATGAACTGCAAAATTATGAGAGACTGTAGAAAAAAACTTTCATCCTTCAAATTGAAAACGAAGCTATACATGAGTTGAAAAATTCAATCGAACTAAAAAGAAGAGTTAATTCCAAAATAAGACTTACTCGGATGTTTAACAGATTTATCAATGGCAATATCATCACTATTTGAGTAGGATCCATCAAATACTAAAATTGTAACAAAGCATAGTTCGTTATATGCTACAAAAATTTGAAGAGTAAATTTTACCTGTTGGTGTTTTGTATATTTTTGTTTCAGCTGAAGATTCATCATTAAATCGATTTGTTGAAACAATTTTGAATAGATATTTTGTATTTGGCTTCAGATTTGAAATAACCGTCTGTGTTACATCAGAATGTGTTGTTGTCTGCTGTTGTTGATTAGTGGTTTGATCAATATAATAAATAATATATGATCGTATGCCATCAGAATCATCGGGTGATTGCCATGTAAGTGTCACTTTCAA
This sequence comes from Didymodactylos carnosus, assembly GCA_905250885.1. Classification (NCBI taxonomy): domain Eukaryota; kingdom Metazoa; phylum Rotifera; class Eurotatoria; order Philodinida; family Philodinidae; genus Didymodactylos; species Didymodactylos carnosus. The sequence continues at coordinate 22,194 of CAJNOQ010001072.1, read as the reverse complement.
TGGATTCGTTGCATCGTCGGTAATAATATTAAGTTGTTTTGGTGGATAAATCGCATTTGCATATTCGATTGATAAACTATAATCACTTTCTAAATCGTTATCCAGTGTTTTAACAGCAAATTCATAATTTGTTAATTGTTTCAAATTTTCAATTAAAAACGATTGTTCATTCGATGTTAACTCTTCTTGTTTTCCTATTTGACCTCTATGTAATTCATTTATACGAATTTTATAACGACGTGACGATGGTAAACGAGTCGATTTCGGATATTCTTCATCACTCCATTGTAATAGGACACTATTTTTTGAACGGGTTATCACATTTAATTCCAGCGGAGTTTTAGGCGCTTGACGATCGTCATCTAAATAAAAATAACATATTAAAAGATATAATTAACTATGTGTCTTCGAAATTTTCTATAAATTAAAACGAAAATCTAACATTCTTTTTTCTTGGTAACTGAAATTAATCGCACAGTTTTTGAGTTGTATACAATCTTACCTTCCGGAGGCATTTGAAAATCATAAAATTGTGTATCTAAAACAACATCACCGTTCTCAGTAATTGGTGTCATTGAAAATATATATTTCTTATTAGCTTCTAAATAAAACATAGAGAAAAATGAATTCATTTCATCAAACATTATTGTGATCTTAGTGTTCTTACCTAATTTATCGATGGTGACTGTCGTTTGACTGATGGAGATAGTGAGTGTATGTTGATATGGATCATAAACACCATATTGTATACGATATTTTTTTATTGTTGGGTCTTTAATTGTTGGTGGATGTAATGTTAAGATAATTGAATGACTCGTTGCATTCATTTCTATTTTTGGTAGTCGATCTCGAATATAATCACTATTTAATGAATCACTACGACTCGATACAAGATGACCTCGCTGAACATCAGCGGAAGAACGACGATCATTGTTTGACACTGCAGATACCGTTATGTTATCGACCAAGATAACTGACATAAACATATAGACAAGAACGATGATAAGATGGTAAATAATAACATTTTTAAAATCACATAAATCCATTCAGTCATACAGATTTATGTCTGTAGGCAAGCATTTAGAAAATGCTCTTTTATTTGTCTATAAAAACAAACAACGCTCATAATAAATATCATTCTAATAAATTTTTATTTTTACTATAGTATAGCTTAGTCATGCTGATGCTACTGGATTTGTACTATCTCGTATTTTAAAGTCTCATTCACAAAGTTCAAAGATCTGTTATAGTTTATACACTTGTCTGCAGTACATCAGAGATAACTAAGAGAAAAACAAAGTGAATTACTTCTCGTAGCGTTTGATAAAATAAAAACAATAAGCTGAAAAAAAAAGAAACAATAAGAAAAGGACAATTTGAAAAAAACACATTTTTTTACAATGTTTTTTATTCCCACATCAAAAGTACAGTATGTTTTACATCTCTCTTGTTTAACTAGTTTCATAAAACATGAAAAAAAAAACAAATTTGCCTAAGTCAACCGTTTTTCTGATAACTAGTTTATTCTTTTTCGGCAATTCTTGTTAAATGTTGTTCAACTTCATTTTCCGGTAATACTCTAAAAGTACATCAAAAATTCATTTATATATTATTTTTATTCTATGTAAAATATTAGATACCTAAACTTAATATTTTCATTTGTAACAACTGCGATTTCAATTTCACTTGGTTTCAAATCTGTTGACAAAACACTAGCTAACGTTGAGATGGCCAACTATAATAGAAGATATATATGTTTATCTTGAGATAGAAGAGTAATGATATTATTTACTTCAATAGCATCCTCATATGGCAGATCACTTTTCTTTTTAATACGTTTTTCTAAAAAGTTATTCGCTTCTGTTTGTTTTACACCGGCACTTGTTGCTTTGAAACCACAAAAATAACCAGCTGGATCGGTTTTATACAATAATGGACCTTTTTCATCGTCAATACCAAACAAAATCATACCTAAACAACGATTCTTGAAATTTTAAATCTTTTTAGCAGGAGCAAAAGATACGCATTTCTTTCAATAGTTTTCAACGAATTCTTAATTTATAGAGAGAAACAATCAACATTAAACAGAGATTTCTAGTTGTGCATCACAAATAAATACTTACTACAACCAAGTGGTCTCATTTCTGCTTCTTGAGTATAAACTTGACTAATGTCGGCAATACGACGACACAAAGCATCAACTGGCGTATCATAACCATATTTATATTTCCAACTTGCTGCTTCATAGCGTGCGCGTTGTACTTGCCACCTTGAATCAGCTATAAAAAAATGAATTATGTATGATCTTCGATGAAGTTGCGTGTCATTATCATCCAGGCTTACCAAGCATTCCTGTCATTACACAACCGATTGTCGGTGTAATAGCATGTAAATGTGTAACTGTTGATGGATCAAGTAATTTATCCTTAAAGGAGAAAACAATTGTTTTCTTTACTGAAATTACAAAAATTTAAAGCGTGACTTACAGGAATTTTTTTCTGTGCAATTGCAATAACACAATCAGTACCACGAACAGCAACAGATGTCAAACCACCTTGGTTAATCGCTTTAAATGCATATTCTAAAGCAAACAAAAAGGCTCAATTTTCTGTGAAAAAGATTGTTTCATATTACTTACCAACTTGATACAGGCGACCTTCAGGTGAAAAAATTGTTATATCACGATCAAAACCAGCACTTGCGGTGCGACTCATTTTCTTGCTATTTTTTTAACTCTGAAATAATAACAAAATGGAAGTTATAAAATAATCTTAATGTACTACGAAGACGACCGATCTAGTAATGTTTGTTCTCAATAATATAAAATGTTGAGATTGAAAGAATTATAGTAACAAATAAACAAACAAAACTGTACAGTTATACTATAACAACGAAAAGAAATAGTTGGTATTCATAACAAATCTTCCGTATCATTATAATTTACAAGTTGTCGATTTACAATGTTCGATGCGGTTGATTTTTCTAAATTCTCTGTCGGCATTGAATTAGTTAAAGTGACTTTTATTTGCACACCATTTACATGTTTATCATTCATCAGATGTGCAGCTTTTTCAGCTTGATCACTCGAGGAATAGAGAATTGTTGCCTGATGTTTTGTTATCAATTGCAAATCAATAATTTTGCCATAATGTGAAAATATGTTTGATAATGCATCAGATAATAATTGTTGTTGATGGTTAATACATTGAATATGAATTGTACGATCTTTAGGATCAGTTGAAGAGAATTTTGGTGTTGTGCTACTCGCCGTGACAAATGGATTTGTTGAATAGTTTGTATTTGGTGACGGAGCGGATGGCGTCAAACGATTTTTCTTGTTTGATTTCTCATTTGATGACGAAGTTGATGATGATAGTGTTGATGCGCGTTTGAAACCTTGATCTTTAGTTTGTGATTGAACTTTGATAATACCGCTTTGTACAAGCTTTTTAGCTGCTTCTTTAGCTTGTTCAGGATTTTTCAAAGAGCTTCCACTACCGCCAGTCCCACCAGTGGTCGTTTGACTGAACTCATCTTCTTCATTTTTTGTCAAATTACTTCCACTACGTTTTCCTGATTTATGATGAGATAACTCTTTCAGACGCTTCTTGTAATCGTTGAATTCGTTGACAAGTAGTTCTTCACTTGAAGTTAAGGCAGACGGAAGAATAAATTTACCCAATACAGACATCTGATAAAGAAATTTAATTACTAATAAAATTAAATAAATAAAAAGAATATTTTGTCGCTATTCACACATAGAAAGAGTATATAGTTATTAAAAGTTCTTGGAAACAGTTTGAAACTGTATTGAAAAGTGTTTTTTACGAAATTTGAACTAGCCTAGATGGTGACAATAGTGTAATTAATTTTCTAAGCTTTGAAGCAGGAAAAAAATACAACTATCAGAAATACTTCTTCAGTATAATTCTGTACATTTTTGTGTTGATAATGACCGTTACTTGTCGCAAAATTTCACAGAAAATTATAATTAAAATAAAAAGATGAACTCGAAAATAACTGCAGTTAATACGTCAGAATTGAACTATCAGGAAATTCTGATGAAATGGCATAAATTCATATATTAGTAAATATCAGAGAGTTAGCTAAGCCTTTCCTAATATATCATATATATCATACATATGTTGTATGTAAATGATTTTGATCGACCTGATGATTCAGCGATAATTTCGACCAATCAAACGAGGTTCTCTGTGTGCAGTGCCATCTATAAGAACATCATTATCTCATATTATACAACTCAGACACCTTTTCGTACTTCTGTGTAATATTTCAGACATTAAATACATACATCTTATTATAGATAGCCTGTATCATCATTTGTTTCTGGGTAACTCTTTAGTTTCATTCCATCTATGGAAGTTATCACAAAAAGAAAGAACAAGTTTTTCCAACTTTTTTTATATAAATAAAATAAAATATATATGACAATTCTACTGAAAATGGGTGATACTGACGTTGATCCGGCTATTATCAAACGTACCCAAGACATGTTAGGGCAAATTATAAATGCACCTGCTTTAACGAATAAATTACTTAATCGACCTCCAGTTCAATTTCTTCAAGATATCGTCAAATCGGTAAGACCAACCACTCATCAATCAGTAACCCTCAGGAAAAGTACTGTTATAACTGCTGTCAAAATAGGTTACCAACAAAATTAAGGCTGTGTGGTTTTATCATCGTCGTGCTTGTTTATCTAGGTAATAAAAAACACCAGATTTTTAAACGGTTTATATACAGAGGAAGAACTCTCGTCTGGCTATCTCAAAGAGGGACGCGAAAATAAAACATTATTTATGAAAAAACTGGTCACAGCTGTGTGTAAGTATAAAATTTCAAATACCACTAAAAATTCATTTCTCTTTTTACTAGCCATAGCTATCAGTGAACCTCCCGTAGTTCGTGTTTCAAAGATTCTTAGTGGACACGAAGCAGACAAGACAAATTTACTTTTACAAGCGTTAGCCAGAGCAGTGACTGCTCGAGTATGTTTAGTAGATCAGTCAAAGACGGTTTAGAGCTAAAGTATAATAGTTTTTTTTCTTAGGTTGACAATGAGGACGTTGTAAAACGTGCATTGCACAGTATGGAAGAGAATACAGATGATAAAAAATCCGAAAACTCTCGGCGCAATGAACAAGAGAGCGAACTGGACAAAAGTCGCGAACATGATCGAGAACAGAAGAAAACATCTGATAAAGAACGTAAAAATGATCGTTCTCAAGAACAACAAGATGGAAGACGTGATACAAGTGATCGAATACATAGTTCAAAGGGTGAACGTCGACATAAATCGTCTGAAAAAGAAGCTGAACATTCTTCAGAACAAAAATCATCAAAAGAGACTCGTGCTGAACAATCGAGAAGAAACGGTGAACGTGATCGAGATGAATCTAAGCGAGAAACTACCAGAGTAAATTACAGGTTTTTTTTTGGTACATTTACAATATTTTCATGTCCTTTTACAGGACAATGAGAATGATAGCAACCAACAACGGCAAAATCGTGTCGGAGACCAAAATACTCAACGCCCTGTCGCTCAAGATGATGATGAGAGCAAAAGAGTATGTCTTGCTTTACCAATAATGACGTATTTACTACAGTATTAGAAAAAATTAAAGGAACGATTTATTTTTAATTTTTCTGCTTGATCGCACTAAAGAAAACATTTTTGGGTAAGACATCTCCGTGCTTTCCAAGACATTTTTTTCATTCGACTCACAAAGGACCCCGAGGGTATACTTTTGTTATTTTTCCTATTGATTTTGCTGGTTTTAATGATCTGCGGTCGTTCATTGATGGATTATAGTTTATGGAAAATGTTACGAAAAGCTCGAAGACGTCTTCGTTTGTCCGAAAATGTTTGCACGATACGACTAAGGTGTTTCCTAGAGTATTTTGCGAATTTACGCCATTTAGGTTTTGTGGCTGACGTCGTTAGGTTTTTCAGAAACCCAGTTGTCAAGAATTTCGATAGAAAATTTATACACGCCGCTCTTGATTACACACTCTTTTAGCTATTCATATCGTTTTTTGAATCTATTCTAACTATTATGGATGAGCAGAAAAATTAAGAACAAATAAAAGTATAAAAAAATACAATAAAAACATACTCCATAATTTTTTCTATTATTATATACGCTAAATATGGAATTTTTTTAAGAACGAAGATAATTCTGGTCGTCATCAAACAAGACTACCTTCAGCTAAAGGTTCACGAAAACCACAAGGTGATTTATTTTATTTCCAGTAGTGGTTTTACTGAAGATAAAATACTTTTGAACAGGTTTTCTCTATTCTTGACTCAAACGTGCATTTGAACTCCTAGCTACAGTGGATACAAACGAAGATGTTCATATCAAATCAACACAATCAATTTCAAATGAGAAAACAACCACAGAAAAAGTTATCGAAGAGTATGTTGGAAAAAAAAAACTTGAATTGGTCTGTTTAATATTTAATATGATATGCTTTTATAGACAATCAATGACGAGACCTAGTACTGCACGTGCAGCCATCAGTCGTAAATCAATGAAAACAAATGCATCAGATGAAATTGCTAGTGGATCAGGAAGGTAATTCAAATACGTATTAATAATTTTTTTTCTGTCCTTTTTCTCGTTTTATTATTGTATCATGTCTTTTTTTTAAAAAAATTATTGAAAAAAATAAAACGTTATTTAAATAACTAATTTCATTTGTTTTGATTAAGTTTATTTAAATACTTCTAGGGTGGTGGGTACTCAGCGTGGACAAGGAACATTGATCATTGAAACGAAAAATAACAACGATGATAACGATAATGACAATGATAATTTAGAAGATGAAAATTTTCTTATACAAGAAGAAAAGTCCACTATTGGTGATAGACTATCAAAATCGTTTGTACGTAATCTTTTAAAAAGAATATTATTGAGTTAATTATATTAACTATGTATTAAATAGAAGGGGGATGATGACGAAAAGAGAATTGACAAAGAAAATGATCAGCATGGTGCACTTGTGAAAAAAATGATTGAATCTAAACAACAATTGCAATATGGTAGTGAAATATCAACACAAAAAACTGATGTTGTATGCATTTCGTTTTCTTAATGATAAAAATAGATAATAATTACATTTTTTTGTATTATCAGAAAACAATCACACAAACTGACGCTCAACGAAGACGTGAACGTGAAAAAATTCAAAAAGATGTTGATAAACTTCAAGAAACAATACAATCATTAACGAAAAGGTTAATTAATGCTTAGAAATCAATGATTTATGATTAATTCAATAAGAAAAATCTATTATTCTTTTCTTTAGTATTGTACCATTAGGCAAAATGCTCGAGTATTTACAAGAAGATTATGAAATGATGGCAAAAGAATTAAAAACTCATACAGATGATTATAAAAAGACAATTGTTGAGCTTCGAAAAGAGAAATTGTAAGTTTAACAAATGTTCGCAATATGAATTTTTTTATTATTTTTAAAATCGTTTATAGTATTACTGAACAAAGTCTAGAGCCATTAAAAACAGCCATGCTTGATTTTGATGATCAGATAGCCGATATGAAAAGTCGAATTGTATTTATGAAAACAAAGATTATGACAAATGAGAAGAAAAATGCTGCAAGACTGTTGACTATTATTAGAAAACAAAAATGAATATGATATGTTTGCTTAATGTGAGAGAAGGAACTGTGCCTTATAATCAAGATAAAATGGAATACAATATTTTAAGGGTAAGTGATTTAAAAGAAAAAATAATGCGATTCTAAGTTTATTCTGTTTTACAAATTATTTTTGTACAGTATTATCTGTTAGTGTATATTTTATAGAGATTCTCTAGGGTTTGCTTATGAGATATTTATTTTTTTTCTCATTTTTATTTTCGTAAGGCGTTTTTTTTCTGTACGCAGTCAGTCATATCTATAAATGTGAATGGGAAATGTTTTTATTAAAAAAATATAAAAATTCTGATTATGATCAGTGAAGTTTAACATTAAAAAACAGAGAATAATTCTATATCCAAAAAGAATTTTACTTTCGAAGCAGGCCGATCTCAACAGAAGGTCGATTCTCGTCGATGATCATTAACTGTTGTGGAATATTCCGATTTGATAATTGAAATCACAATTTATCTGATGATTCTATTACAAAAGTTTAATGCAACTTAAAGTTTAATAAAACTCAACTAGAATCTTGTTATATATAAAAAGATGTAGAAAACAACATTTTAAATTTCTTGAAAGAAAACAATATGCCTACGTTCTACGAATTCATCAAGTATTACATTTAATTTGTTCTGGTATAGCTAGTTGGTCGAGGCTATTTTTCTTCATACGTAAAGTAATTGATTTAATCTAAGCAAAAGTGACCTAGTTAAAATATCTAGATGCTTTAACTGGTGTATCAGTCTATATTGTTTACTATTTCATTAACCACCAAGTTTAATCTTATGTAAATGTCAATTTGTGGGCAATGTTATCTAGTTTTATCGAGAGAAACGTTTGTCTGCATCTAAATACATCGGTCAATGAACTGACAACCAGATCATTGGACGATTTTTAATGCGTTTTCTATGCTCGAGAAATTTTTCTCTCTGTACAATACAAGCGGAAACAAATACATTCTAAAAACAAAAAGAATCTATTTTCTACGAATATAGATGGTCGAAGGTAGTGAACTGTAAAACCAAATTTACTGTTTCTAGTCTACATTCTATAAAAAATATTAGTCGCATAAGGTGGATGATCTAAGACGTCAAATTCGAACTAATTTTTTTTCCCTTGATTCATGGTAGTTTTCCTTTATAAATATCAGTTCCTACTTTCTGAAGCCAAACTGATTCATTTCGTATGTCAATCTGATTGCTATATTCAACATAAAATTTATTTATGCTACATGTTCTTTGTTATTGTGTAAGTACACATATAAAAACACAATGGAATAAGCATTTTCGATTATATTTAATGATCAGTTTTCTATTAGAACTTTCTCTTTTTCAATCTTGATTATAAATTAAAAATACTTGTACTCGTTGTGTTGTTACATCAGTTGGAAAGTTATAATCGTTCAATAATAGTAATCGGTGTATGGTGTTCCAATTTGAAAAAGAAAATAGTCTGATTCGTGCAACAAGCTAATTAGACAATCATTGTATAATTAGCTTGTTGTAGCTAGAAAGTTTCTAAATTCGTCCATTGAATCGTCACGTTTAACTACACAGTGATATTTTATCATACGTTTCTTCTGCTTATTATTTCAATATTTCATCTTTAACGGATTTTTAATAGACTAAAACGAAGAATATAACGATCATATTTTTAACTAGTTGACGAGCTGCAAAAGAACAAAATACAATAAGTAATAAACTGATTATTTGAAATTGCAGCTGTATCCATTGGAACTTTCAAATAAGTTTTAATTGGTTTAAACCAATTTCGAGATTCAAAGAAAAAAATTAAAAAATCTTTTTGTATTCAAAACTAATTTAAAATTTCGAGCAAAGTTGAAATAAAAATTACGAAATTAATTCATATTAATTAAAAAAAACAGAAAATAATCAAAACTAATTTTAGTATATTTTTTCACGAAAAAATTAATTTTTCTCACTATCAAATTATAAAAAGTCTCATATTAAATCGCTGAAAACTAATTTTTAATTCGGATTTTGTTTAAATTAATTCAAATTGATTTAAATTCATTAGAGAAAAACTAATTTCAATTAATTTCAAGATTTACACAACCAAAATAGGCATTTATTTCTCCTTTGAATGAGTTTTATGAAATTTTCAGATTGCCGTTAGATTCTTCTCAAAGGATTGCTTTGGGAAATAAACGAAGAAAGGTTCCCAAGTGCCTTTTTTCCTTGAAACATACTTTATTATGGACTGTTTTTGATGCTGATCACGAATCTGATATCCGTTCGTCCCCATACTGTCTTTCAGAACCTCTGTTCAAATTCGGTGGCTTCAGGAACCCATAGTGAACTTCTCGTCTGAACAAACTCTGATAGTGCCAGATTATAGAGAATATCAAATAACTCCCGTGGACAAGTTTTGCTTAGTTATATAAAAATTTCGGTGTTTTATACAGCCAAAATAAGGATCATTCAGATACTTTTTCCATACAAAACCTATAAGTCGATGAAAAGTTCACTAGGGGTTCCTGAAGACACCGAATTTGAATAGAGGTTCTGAAAGACCGTATGGGGATGAACGGATATCAGATTCGTGATCAGCATCAAAAACAGTGCATAGTGAAGTATGTTTCAAGGGAAATTTGAGGTAGCACTCGGGGACCTTTCCTCATTAGTCTTTAACTATGTCCAATATACTACTACATGGCCTGTCTGCAGGTAACACAATGACCAAAAATGGAAGTACTTTCCAGTGGCAGTTAAAGAGTTCTGATTTTCTCTAAATGTAGGTGACATTGATGAGTGTCCAATGGATAGTTTTTAGTTATAACGTAGGGCTTTTGAAATATCAGATCGAAATTTTAATCAAGAGTATGGTTGGTTGTTTATCTACAGATCAAAGTTATGGTAACGCGATGACATCCTTTCATTGCATTTGATAAGTTTTTTTAAGTCTACACTGCAAAGAAAACTTATCTAAAGGATAAATCTAGCTCATTTATACTTGTACCTATGATGTGTGAAACAAACTTGAATGAGTGTGTCATCAGTACAAATTTACAAATAGCTGCAAAGAAAACTTTGGTGATACATGGGGTACCGTTAGCTGCACAAACCGTACAAGGATTTTGGATTTTTTTCTTAAATCTTGTCAAAAAATGTAAACTGATTTATTTCATATGAATTTGAATCAATTCGACCTCTCAAATTATTGTAAATTAAACTTTGAACATTTTTTCTGTTAGAAATGACTTAAAGCTTAATTGAAAGTTCCAATGGGTAGCTACAATGCACTAAATATAACGCGTAATTTATGATTCTCAGTCAGCGACACGTTGCTACTGTTATTCATTACATTAATTTTCAACTTTTGCACCATAACACGTGCGTTAGTTATTTATATATGTTTTTTGTGTGGAACAATATGTCGCTTTCTATAACAAAAAAACAAAAACTGAGAAAGTGAGATATTGGGAGTAAAACAACAAAATAATAACAATATAATATGTTTTTTCACTGTTCAAGCGCAAACCAAAAAAAATCTTTACAAAAAAAACGTGTCAAAAAAAGTGACGTGGAAAAATATATAACTGCACATACTTGAGAATTGTATAAAGAAAAGAAAGTTTAGAAACCTATCAAATACGGAAATATCTTTCTTTGCACAAAATATATCATTGTTCGTATCTGATTTGAAAGCAGATATAACACAGTCATGGAAAGAAATCAAAAGGAGATAATACGTGCAAAAAGAGAGATATTTACTTATTTTTTAGGTTTATAACGTACGACTGATCAGACACAAATCGAGATGAAAGAAATAACAAAATTAAATGGATGTTATGCAAAGTCTCTTTCGTTTGCTAATAGCATGGGTTGTCGTTGTTCATTATGATCCAATAATAAGGAATGTCCTTTTGACTGTTGTTGATCTTGTAATTGTTTATTATTCCCATTTGATGAGTCGCGACGTGTTGGTATTGGACGGTAAACATTGGAATATACTTGTGATAAAATATCATCTAAAGAAATAACAATCAAACTTATCTATAATTGGATAATACTCAAAATCTTACTCAAATATGAGTCGAAATGCCCTGATAAAGATTAAAACTTAGTACAAAAATATTCTATCTCCATAGAAATTATTAACAAAAGTAATATCACAATACTTCTTGATAGTATCCTTCTTTCGTCAGTTATATGTATACCTCAAGTGCCTTCGGAGACTTAGTAAATTCATCTTTGTTCTAGGCAGAAGTGTTTCTAAATATCTCACATATTTTTCTACAAAGAAAATAAACTCATAAAACTAAATCTAGTTTTTAGAAACAAACTTAATAAATCATACCATTTGCTGTTCCATTACATGTTGGCAAAGTTGATGGAGATTTCAAATAATTAATAAGTACTAAACCACATGTTGTAACTCCAAATCCGATTAAACATCCGAATATATCAATAATTGATATAAGTCTCCATTCTTTAAATAATATACCTGATGTTATCAATACACATGTAGTAAACAAAACATAATAAACTGTAGTCACAATAGGTGTAGGAAATAAATCTAATGCTTTATTTAAATAATTCATTTGAATAATAATACATACGATAATGATAAATGCACAAAATAGAGTTAACCATTGAGAATATGTATGATTATTTGTTAAATATTCTTTACAACCTACTGCTAAACCTTTACATCCAGTAACAGTAAATGCACCAAGTAATGAACAAATTAAAATATAAATGAGAACATTATTTTGACCAGAACGTGGTCCATAATAAATAATTAAACACGATGTACTAACAATTGTAATTAATGTAAATAAAATAAATTCTAAAATACAACAAAAATAAATTCTTATTTTAAATTTTCATCATTAAAAAATTTGTCTAAATTATACCTGTTGCATGAATTTTCTTTGAAAATTCTAACAATGAATTGACTTCACTTTCTTTTGGCGCATGTATAACAATAATTATTGAACCAAATACTGTTAAAAGACAACCAATTTTACTTAAACCACTTAATTTTTCTCCAAGATATCGAACAGCTAACAGAGCACTAAAAAAAAATAAAAATAATTCATTAGTAGCTATAGAACTCAAGACATTATCAAATTTACCTAACTAAAACACTCAATGCGCCTAATGGAGTGACCATTGATGCTGGAGCAAAACCATATGCAGCAAAATTACATAGTTCACCTATTCCCATTGTAATTAATCCACCCCACCAGATCCATTCTCTTAAATATTGATATCCTCCTTGTCCTATAATAGAAAATAAATATATTGCCAATGATAATTTCAACTATTGTTAAAACTGACCTGCTCTTATTCCATTATAAAAACTTAGTTTAAGAAGACCTTTCTTCTTCAATATAAAACTACTTCCAATAAATACGCTTGATAGTACTGCCAATGATATTCCAATATAAAAACTTGAATTAATTGTTAATCCATTTTTATTAGTTGCCGATGAATAATCGTTCGTAATACTGGCTAATACATTTTGAGCAGCATCCGCTTGTCGTTCTACGAAAAATGCTAAAAAGTAAACAAATAAATTTGAATATTTACGCTGTAATTAATAAAAGAACTCTTCTACTCTGCTACTATCAGAATGAAAGTAAAGAAACCAAATACTATCAACTTTAATAGATTCAAAAGTTAGCTACTATAAGGAGAAAGAGAGAAAGTTGGCTGCATAATTTCTTTCTTTAAATAAAAACTGAATGCCTCCATTCAACATATTTAGATTCAAGAAAAATCGTGTTACAAAAATAAAACCTAACAATATTAGTAATGATTTTTCATTAAATTTTACAAAATATTCGTATATTACTTTGATCAACCATTAATGATCGGTTGATTTAAGTCATGATAATGTTGATAAAAATAATATTTAATGATATTCATCTAAAAATAATGTATAGACAGTAATAATCGTACAACTTTTAAAAAGAGTCTATTTTCATTAAAGAAGCCTACTTTTTTTTCTTGAATAAATGAGTGCACTCCTACAAACTATGCTTACATCATTCTTTAGCATGCTGAATTTTTTTCTTTCAAAATCTACAGGTTCTTTTTGTTGTTTGAGTTGTCTCACCATAGTTAATTAGTCATTTTTGTTTCTGTTCTCTTTTTTTTCCGCGCTCATCAACATCATAATCTGAAGAAAAAGAATGATAAGACAAAACTAAAACAAAATTTTTTCTTTTTACATATATACGCAACATTGTAGAGAAAGAAAGAAAAAAGAAAAAAAAGATTTTTTCTGGTCAGCCTAAAGAACAGTAAAATTGAGAAAGAAATATATAGTAGTATAAAAATTTGTATTTCATAGGTAGAATGTTATTAATGCTCTCTCTAAAAGAAAAATTGAAGGCTTAGAGACAAATCAGACTTTGCTTTTATATGTTCAACGTCATTTCTAGAATAAAAAACAGCTTTTTTCTTTTTCAGTTACATTTCAGTTACATAAATTATAAATAAATAATAGCTGGTGCACATCTTGACACACAATACTTTTTTCTTGATAGTAAATCGTTCTAAATAATGCAAAATCATATGTTTCATGATACTCGAAGAAACCAGTTCATTACCTGATTTATCAAAATCCAAACTCAAAGCCATCTTTTGTTTAATCAAATGTTTCATTTATTCTTTACTTTATTATATCTTCATCGTTTACTAAATGTTTTTTTGTCTTGCTTGAATTTTTGTACTAGTTTTTCATAAAAAACTCAACAATGAAAAATAATTAGTATTTTAGAAATGCATTTAAATCATAAACATAAATGATTACATTATAGCCAACTTGAAATATGTTTTTCATAGATTTCTTGACTGTTTATTAGTTTTTGAATACGATGAGATTTTTTTTTCTCCAAGAGTGTTTGTCTTATCTCAGGTATTGTACAAAAAAAAACAAAAATTAAAATTCAGAAGACACAGTAAAAGTTCAAAACAGTTTTCCGACACCATCTTTAACATACAAATCTTGGCTTCAGAATCAACTAGCATGATTAAACTGGTTTATTTTAGCAAAAAGAGTATAACAAAGCAGCAAAAAGAAAAAGGTTAGACGGAAAAAGACACATACAATCACACACACACACACACACACATACAGAATTGCGCGCGCGCGCTACAAAAACAGTAGGAACAAAGAGAAAAAATATGTCAGATATAGTACGAAAGACAGGTTTATGTTCATAGTAAAAATATTTCATTAACAGAAACAACAACATACACAAATAAAAATTCTGAAACAAAGAGATCCGATGTAGAAAATTTTTTCTAATACAAAGGGTAAGTTCAGCACCATATTAACCACACGTCTAAAATACATTAGTAAATAAATAGATATCCGTCTTATTTCTTCAAAAATCGTGATACTTTTCCAAAACAGAAAAATAATTTGATTTCTGCTAACCATTAGGGGACAGTAACGAACATAGATATTAGTTAGAAAGATTATAGATGAAAAGTGCTGGATATTTGGATAATAGAAAAATAACAACAACAACAACAAACGACTAGTTAACATCGATAATATGATCTGGTGATAAATTTTTTTCATAACGTTGCCACATTTTCCAAAAGAGTTTTTCCAAACTTTTTGTATACAATGCTGTATCAAATAGTGGACTTGTTAAACGCCTCGACCACACTTTAGCACGTATAGATTTTAAATAATTACGATCATTTCCTAATTTTACAGCAATATTTTCATATTCATCATAGGTATTTGCTACTAATTCTGGACAACCTAATGTATATAATAATGATGCACCCACACGTGATGCCAATGTTTCTAATGGAAGTGATATCATTGGAGTACCTGAGGATTAAAAAAAAACAATGTAAGTTCTAAAAATCCAAAATAGATGTTATTTATTTACCAGCCCAAAGAACATCCATTCCTACGAGAAACAGAAAAGAAATAAAAACATTGAGAGTAAATAATATCTTACTGAAGGTACATACCTGTTGTATGACCATTACACAATGGAGTGTCAAGACATACATCGGCTAATTGTCCACGACGAACATGTTCCTCCTAGATAAAAACACGAATATGATAAGTCAACTAAGTACCTAGAGAAATGAACTTTAATTGTTCGGAAAAAAATTAACGATTGCATCTTCAGATCAACAATTTCAAAAGTCAATAAAGCACTGAAAGTTTTTTCATCTGGAGTGACCTGCTACCAAGTGGATTTCATTGCCCACGGTCAGATAAAGATATGATTATATTAAAAAAGAAAAGTAGCATAAAATTTTATTTATTATTGATAGTACTATGCATAATCTTCAAAACTCTAATCAACATACTTTTGGTGCAACATTTGAAAATATCAGTCTCGATGTATCAACACCACTTGCAAGCGTAAATTTAATTATGTTTTCTTCACCGGCAGCTGGAAAACGCAATAGCCAAAGAACACTGTTAGGTACTCGTTTGAGAATCTTTAAATATGTAAACATGTTAATAAATTAGATGTAAGTAAGAATATATTACATACATTACACCAACACCGCATTGTTTTAGGATCTATTTTGTACAATTGATTAAAATTACAATAAACGACAGCATCTTCTGGTAAACCATATTGAGTACGAGTTGTTAATAAAACTGTTTGAGGCACTTCTTCGCCTGTTGCTGCACGACCACTTGTCTAGAAAAAGATATGTCTTTAAAAAACGTATAATAGATTAGTGCTTATATATACTTGTAACGTTGTCGTTCCATTCTGTGCCACAATACCATTGATACTAACTTCACAATGTCCTTGCGCTAATAAATGGTGTACATCAGTCGTTAGTGGTAATTGAACAATTGGCGTTATGACTTCTTTCATGATGTGACCATCTTTAGGATTTGTTCCACCATCAGAAACTCGAATAGCCATTTTCTAAAAATAAAGAATAACTAAACCATAAAAACAATTCACGTTCAACGTTAAAATAATAGACATAATAGAAAAACTGAGCAATATCATTCATATAACGTATCTCAGAAACGTATCTGGTCAGCTTACCTTCACGTCACTTCTCTCCAATATTGGTTTTAAATCTGTTGCATTCACAATCGATCGATTATCAGCTCCATCTGACTTTTTATTTTTATCTTCGACTATCACTTTTTCTGTCATATGTACAAACATGTGTTTATGATCTCCAATGAAAAATGTGTAGGGCATATAAGCTAATTTTTCTGTATATTGTTCACTTAAACTCATTGGCGATGTAACATCGTCTGTAACAATGTAATCCATAAATGGTGCACCACTTGTATTCGGGTATCCTAACCACATGACTTGAATAGGAGCTGGTTTTAATGCAAACAGTTCATTTCTAGCACCTCTTGTATATCCGTTTAAATTTACTAAAATATTAATGCCATCCGAATAAATACGATCAGCAGCTTGCCCGTTGCATGTAACAGATGACAGATCAATAAAATGTTCAGCTTCCCGTTGAATTTTTGCCCGAAATGCGGTGCCATCATCTGGACTTAACGAATAACAAAATATTTCTGCTTTCGAACGATCATGTAAACCAGGGATACTTTGCATTAGATGGGCGGTTGGATGATTGCAAAAATCAGAGCTAACATAACCGATTCGCAATCGACCAGAGCTTGCTTTGAGATCTGTTGGGTATACGAACGATTTTTTATGTAACAATTGAATCTAAAGAGAACAAAAGAAAGAGTGAATATTGATAATTTCCTACTCACGAGGGAAGGATCCCAAGTGCTCCCTAGATTTTACGTCGAAACACACATAGGCATAGATTATCGACGATACTGATTCCGAATATCATGATCGGAGCGGCATACGGATTTGGGGAGACCCGGTTCCGTAGAAAATCCTTTCAGCTCAACATTTTTTTTCCTTCAATCAACTTTTTTATCTTTTTTGATTGTGGAGCATGTCAAGTTGTCGATGTATCCAAGTTTTTTCGTCTATCCCAGTTTTGGCCGAGTCATCATCTAATTACTTTGAAAATCCGTTGATGTCGCAATATTAAGATAAAAAAAAAGAAATTCAAATTTACAACAAGATCCAACAGATTTTTAGATCGAAAACATAATTTATAGCTAATCGATTATGCTGATTACGAATAGAATAATAAGAGATGTTCATGGATCCTTGGAGATCTAGTCAGATCTAAAAATCTATTGGATTTTGTATAAATTTGAATTTCTTTCGCATTATCTTAACACTGCGACACCAACGGATTTTCAAAGTAATTAGATGATAACTCGGCCAAAACTGGGATAGACGAAAAAACTTGGATACATCGACAACTTGACATGCTCCACAATCAAAAAAGATAAAAAAGTTGATTGAAGGAAAAAAAATGTTGAGCTGAAAAGGATTTTCTACGGAACCGGGTCTCCCCAAATCCGTATGCCGCTCCGATCATGATATTCGGAATCAGTATCGTCGATAATCTATGCTTATGTGTGTTTCAACGTAAAATCTAGGGAGCACTTGGGATCCTTCCCTCATCAGACTAGTATTTTGTATACTTACTCTTTCCAAGCAAAGCATAGCGTGCCGTGATGCTATACCCCGCCGCTGTTCAGATGTTAACGGATATAGCATACTATGATGTGGATGAACACTAGGCAATCGATTTTTATCCAACTGTTCTTGTACAATGGCTGCGATCTTCTTCAATCGTAAGTCATAATCTGTCCAATCACAGATAATCTAAATAAGAAACATTTTTCTTCAGGAGATAGATCCGTGAGCTTTGTTTGATGATCTTCTACCTGTAAACAATGTGCCAAATTACAATAAGCATCAGGAAAATCAGGTTTTAATTTCAATGCTGTTTTATAGGATTGTATTGCATCTGGTATATTTCCGGTATCTTTATGAATAGATGCTAAGTTACTATGTGCATCGGCAAATGCAGGATTGATATGGATTGCACGTGCATAACATTGTAATGCACTTTGTATATCACCAATTTCCTTCAATGTATTGCCCATATTAGAATAGGCATCAGCAAATGTTGGTTGTATACCTTCAAAGAAACACATGAATATTGTACATATTTAGTCACTCTTTAAAACATTCTTACTAATAGCGTTTTTGTAGTGTTGCAAAGCATCTTGTAAACGACCTTGTTGTTGTAATACTGATGCTAAATTTGAATGAGCTGCAGCAAATTCTGGTAATACATCAAGAGCACGTTTATATAATAAAATAGCATCTTCGACATGACCTTGTTCACGGCGAATATTAGCTAAATTATTTAATGAATCGGCATGAGTTGGACATAAATGTAATGCTGTATTATAACATTCTTCGGCATCAGATATCTAAATTAAACAAGATAGATTTAGTGGTTAGATGGGGAAGAACTCATCCAACAGCTGTCATCCAACAGCTGTCCACATAAAATGATGTGGCCAATGATCAGTTCAACTAGGTCGACTTATTCTAGAAACTTTAGCTGAACAGACTTTACAGATATAGTAAAGTGACAGAAAAATAGCGATATCGATATTATCAGCTATGTTCTTCTCATTCATACTAATTGTACAATTCAACTTATTCAGTTCGAGATAAATTTTTATGAACTAAAGTAAAAATAACTTCGAGTTTCAAACAATTGAATCTAACACTAGTCACTGAGTTATTCACCTGATAGCTAAAGTCGCATATCCATTTCCAAGATATTAAATCGTAAAAAAAAACTCGATAGACTTTGATCGAGTCACTCTGTTCGTGAAACGAACCAAGTATACTTACTTTTCCTTGTACTTTCAATGCATTCGCTAGATTACAATAGGCATCAGGAAAATTCGGTTGAATTTCAATAGCACGCCTATATGTTTCAATTGCCAGATCAATAAATCTGAATAAAAGAAAAGCCATGTACAATAGATAAAATTCTGTCACCTAATACTGAACGACTGTTTTCAAACGTACCCTTGTTCATAATAAACACATGCTAAATTACCATGAATAATTGGATGATTTGGGGCTAAAATAAACATTTGTGTTGTAACAAAGGGTTAATGTATGGATAAAAAAGTAAAAATCATACCTAAGCTTAACGCACGTAAATATGCCATAACAGCTCTAAACGAAACAACACCTCATTTATCTGTCAAGATTATAACGCATAAATTAATATACCGATCAAAAATTCTCGCTTCTTTCAACACATTTCCCAAATTAATATGGGCATCAAGAAAATTAGGATCTAATGACACGGCCTCAAAATGAAATAAACGCGAAATGTAGAATAAATTAGAAAAAATACTAGTGTTTTACCTTTTCAAAATGATGTATAGCAAGCCACATTTCTCCCTGACAATTAAATATACATCCGAGATTACTCCATGCTACAGCAAAATTTGGCTGTGTTTCAATAGCTTTGAGATAACATGCCTGAAATACATGAAAGAATGTAAAGTAAAACAAATACATGATAAAAAAGACGCCAATGCATTATCTTTTCATTTTCTCATTTACTACGCCAACGCAAAAAAGGATAAGTTCAAGATCCATCCAGTTCGACTGTTTAATTACTCTACGCAAACGCATTTTTAATTTTATTAACTTTTGCACGCCAACGCTTATGTCGCTGTATATTTTCAACGAGCCAGATATATGTATAAACAAACTCTTCTTGATTTTTGTATGCACTTATTCTTTTTCTTACATAAATATTCGATGTCGATATATACATCCTAAAACAACGACGATTTTGGCGTGTGTTTCTACGAACGTTTAGGAAATTTATATAGGTCAGTATGCTTAACAATGTGTATGTATTATCATTCAAAATAGCACCTGCACCCTCTAAAACGAAGAGTACACAAAATGTTTTTAGAAATAGTATCAATAAGAAAAATTTAGAGTAATGGAAGGAGCTATTAACAAGCGTATGACTTAATGATCTGAAAATGTAATGTGAAACAAATTCATGAAAATGGGAATAATGGACAGAAGCATCAAAAGTGAAAGTAAAAATAGCGCACACGTTTTATTGAAACAATAGATTCTCACATACTTTTGCTTCTTCGAGATGCCCAAGTGCTTTCAGTAAATTTCCAAGATCATTGCGAACACCATACAAATCCTTAAAAGAAAACGTTGATGATAGAAAAAGATGAGATAGTTTGAGTGGTAGGAATCGATAGTTTTTTTTACTCGAAGTTTCATACCGGATTATATTGCAACGCTCTTGCATATGCATTTACAGCACCCTCCATATCTCCGTTAGCAATGAGTGCAGCTGAGTAATTAATATAGCCTAAAATACAACGGTAAATAAAAAACCTTTATTCGTAAAATAACAATTACATTTTACCATCAGTAAAATCTGGTTTGATCGATAATGCTTTCGTGTAATGTTCTAGTGCTTCTTTTAACATTCCTTTTTCTTTGTAGACATTGCCAAGATTTGAGTACGCCTCGGCCAAACGTGGATTCAATTTTGTTGCAAGCAAACTGAATGACATCGATCTGAAACAAACAAAAAAAATAAAGTGCATTGTCTTCAAAAGAAAAGAACAAGCTACGCCTACTGATCATATCGTCTCATTTGAAAATATATTGAACTTAATAGCAATAATAAACTTGTATTGTCTGGTTCTTGACGATAAAGTTGGAGACAATGTTGTTCAGCTCTTTCATAATTCCCATTTTGGTAATCACGATTCGCAAATTCAGCAAGAGCTTAAAACACAAAAAGCAAGAATTATTAGAGAAAAAATCAAAACAAAATGACAAATATACTTTGAAAATCATAGACGTTGCTAGAACTTCGTTGCTGTTGATGTTGATGTGAGGGATGTTGCGCCGCCTGACTTGTTGGTGACATCGGTACAGATGTTGTTGCAACGATATTCATTGAATTATTTTCTTGATATGGAAGACTGGCAGATTGTTTTATAACAGTTGCAATTGCGCCTAATTAGAAAAAAGTAAATCATTACGAAAAGCTTCTGAAGTTATCTATATATACCAAATGAATCATTCATCAAAATCAGCAATGCTGAGTTGTTCATATCAATAGACCATTATAAACAGATACAAGAAGTTATTAAGAAAAACAAAACAGTTTTTAATAAATTCACGGCACGTTCTAAAAACCTATAAGAACACTCAAGAGTATGAGTACAATTATAAAACGCTACAGTATGTTCAGTGAAATCCCTTCCACACAGCAAAACGAAGAGATATTAAACATCCTCGAACTAGCTAGTAAGTATTCGCTCTGGCCAGCCATCTCTGCTACCGGAGTGAAATTTCCTAACGATTTTTTTGCATTTTGTTTTTCTTATAATGTTTGTGTAACGAGACGCCTAGAGATCTAGAATATCACAGATTAAAGAGACAAGTGTGCTAAAGATTCTGAGATATTCCTACAGTCTACACATTCTTTCATTCAGAAACTATGAGAAAAGTACAAACACCTACTTTCCAAAACTTAACCGAAAAAGTAGGTGTTTGTATTTTTCTCATAGTTTCTGAATGAAAGAATGTGTA
>CAJNOQ010001071.1:0-36453 GCA_905250885.1 Didymodactylos carnosus | reverse complement strand
AGTCCTCTAGAGTCCGTTCAAGTCTATTCAAGTCCATCAAAGTCCCCTCAAGTCCGATAAAGTCTCCTCAAGTCCGTCGGACTTTTCAAAGTCCGTTCAAGTCTAAAGTCCGCAGTTTCCCCCTTGATTGTTCTACAACTGTACATATTTAGAAAATAGTTTAATTATACTAGTATCATGAAACACTTAGGATTCATATACTGTATTTCAAGCGAAAATGAAACTTGCAAATGCATTCTCTTCTGGTACCGTGGCCCGAACAGAAAGCTGTAAAGTCACGGCAGTCGAAAGAAGTACGTTTGAGATTCATCTGCACCCATACTAGAAAAACAGCTTCATGATGCCGAATATATTTTCTTCACTTAGAATTGATTAGTAATACACAATATACGTTGCGCAAGTGATTATTATAGTCTTAAACCTAATGTTGTAAAGATCCAAAAACAACCACTAGACAATTATAAGACAATAGCGTAATAAGTTGTGTAGGTCAAATTTTTTTAGTCCGTATTCAAATATTTTATCATCGTTACCAAAAGCATTAACAGCAATTGTAATATCGGACGAAACATTCTTATTACATGATATACTAGAAAATAATACAGTTTCAGGCAGAGACGCGCGAGTCAGTTGCTTTTCAGGGCGTAGGCCGGATCTATGAGGGTCGTAAGCTTTATTGCAATATATAATTTTGTAGCTCAAACAAATCTGAATCGAACGTTACTAAAAGTAGGTCAAAACGTTTTAGCGGGAAAAACTTTTGTATGATCCTTCAAGCGACACGTCCATCTCTGGTTTTAAGTTTTGTGTCTTTTAGTGGAATTCGATATCTTTAAAAAATTAATTTAAATCTTCTTTTTCTCGCTACTAATTTAAGTAACTGTATTGCTGGCGAATACGAATACTGGAATACGGATGGTATATACTGTATATTACCTGTAACATTATTTTATCAGTCTAAAGTATACATACAAATTTAGTGTGAAGCTATTATTTTGCTGTATTATCAGGTAAATGTGGAAAGTCTGATGAGACACACGCTGCTTTGATCACTAGTTATGTATCTTGATATTAATGTACGTAAATGTTTTTCCTAATACAAAGACGTAGATTTGAATTACATGCTTATAAGCCGAACATGATGTTTATAATCTTCTGCCTCCATGCAAAAACTTCTGTCCTTTATTAGTACATATTTGAAATAATAAATACTTTACCTTATTGTACTGTGATTGATTTCCACTGTTCATCGTTCGCTAACTTCAGACGAATATGTGACAAGAGTATTAGTGATTATTTAATAGTATTTATTACATTGACAAATTAAATAAATTAGTTTGAATTGTTTCAAAAAATCACGAAGAAAATTGAATATCGACCGTTGAATTGAACCCATGGGGGAAATAGCAGAATTCCAAACAGCTGTGTACTCCCACACCTATAGAAGTCCGGAGAATCCCATACAAATTTCCCAGAGTTCAAGAAACTGGAGGAATCCTTGGAAGTACAAGAAAAAATCGGAAAACGGGATTAGAATCCGATGAAATTCCCAAAATCTGTAAAAATGACTGATAATGGGGCTAAGCGGAAAGAACGCGGGAAAATTCAAAAACAGTCAGGAAAATTCTTCGGGATCAGCAAAGTCACGAAGGATACCAAGCAATCTCCAGGAGTACAACAAAATTTGCAAAAAAACTGATCGCCTGTGGAACGGAGCCCAGATTACAAAAGTCACAAAATCTGCTGTTTCCCGCTTGATTAAACTCCTGCCCGTAATAGAGGACCATCTCATAATAGTGAACCACTTCCTATTCGAAGACCACTGTTGATTATATGACTTGAAAGCCGAATCGAAGACCATCTTCTCCTACCGTTGAGCTACTAGCAGGCGACAAAAGCTGACCATAACAGAAGACCACCCTCAAAGTTTAGAGTGGGCGGACAAAATAAAAAATCATCTGGTCTTCTACTACGGGTTCTACTATCAACTTTTAGAAAACTATCGCAACATTCAAATACTTGCTGAACTTTGACATTCACTCTGCGTCACATACATATATATATATATATATATATATATATTATTGATGTTTGGTTCTTTTATTCAAAATCTGCACCTATTTTAATGACAATACCGAACAGTGCCAACTTTTTGTAAAAATTATAATTTCGTTTTCTTCGATCAGAAATGATGAAAGGAAACCAAAACGTGATTAAATAAAAAGTTTTTGGTGCTCTGTTTCGATATGTTAACCGAAAAGGAAAAGGAAAAAAAAGAAAGTCGAATATAAGAATAAACAGAGCAAAAACATATTTTCAATAAAAAGTTTAAACATAAGAAAAAAATCATGAGTTCGTGTCTATTTACATAGTCATTCTATGACTGATGATTTGTTGTCTTGATTTCGTACATTATTTTGTCATGCCATCGAAAATAAGGACAACTTCACCTTCAAAAATTATCTGTTGAACATCATCTTTTTGTTAAATTGAAACTATATGGTAACATATTTTACTCACTTTGATTGTTAATGTTCATTTAAAAGAATTTTTAAAAAAGCTAACGGTGTTTGACTACCAAATATGTATCTGACAATCTTCAGCCAATATATATATATATATATATATATATATATGTATACCATACTGTATTGTCGGTATATATGTAGTAGTATATTTTAATATAATAATGTATACTTTTTTATTCCTCTTGTGTTAATATTGTGACTCTCTTTTTAAGAAATATACAGTAATCGATGTGGTAAATTATTCCATTTGAACCATAGGGAGGATATCGGTATACAATATGTACTGATGATGTAATAAACAAGCAACAATAATAATCAATTAATATTCAATAAACTTTTAGTAAATTTATTAGCATTTGCTTCGTTGCAGCTATACAGTGCAAGTATAAATTATTGATACTAAGCAGTTTTTTTTATCCAACGTAATTCTTTCATTCTACTTAAATATTTTATTTTTAGATTGGAAGTGTCACGTGATGCATTTTAACATAACCTTCGTTGTACTATTTTTTTTAACCGGAACGTGTGTACAAGAATTGTCCAAGGAAACTCTATATTCATTTTCTTCAGAAAAACAAGGTACAAAAGAATTTTCTATTATCGCACAGTTAAAGCTATTGCGCTAATTCTTGTAGTTTTAGCTGCTATAGAGAAAATAACTACTGAACATAACGAATTACACAGGATGCGGCGACAGTTAGGTATCTATACAACCGCTGATACATCGCATGAAGATACAACTGAAGTTTCGACGATGGGTACACTTTCAACAATCATTGCATCAAGTATAACTGATCCAATTAGTCGTACACATCATTCACTTGATAGTACGTCACCAGATTTTCGGAGCGGTACTTCCCCTATGCATCAGTCAACAAATACTGCACACAGTATTCAGTCGTCCGACCTAAGTACGAGTGGTATGTATAGACCATATTTCTGACATTTATTTGGACTTCAATACGAATATATTTTATCTGACGCACAGATGTATAAATCTAAGTACCCTCCTCAAAATAAGAACCTCTCATCCATTCATTGCTATCATTTGGACGTCGCATCAGAGTTTCTGGATGACTTTCAGCTGGCATTGGATCACATGTAGGAACTCTAAATTTGAGTGAAAACCAAGTTGTTCAGAAGAAGAGTATTATGTCAGTCGTCACTGACATTCCTTCCTTTTTGTGCTTTTGCTATTCATTTATCATGACCAGAAAAAATGTTGACTCAGTTCTTCTTGAGTCAGCATTCTTTCTTCATCGATATATAGTATTTGTCCGTAAACATCCGGGGCCATTTTTTTGTTTTGCCTGCGTGTGATTTTATTCTTCCGAATAAAATCGGTGCA
The DNA here is from genome assembly GCA_905250885.1 of Didymodactylos carnosus. Lineage (NCBI taxonomy): Eukaryota > Metazoa > Rotifera > Eurotatoria > Philodinida > Philodinidae > Didymodactylos > Didymodactylos carnosus. The sequence continues at coordinate 32,577 of CAJNOQ010001071.1, read as the reverse complement.
GTCTTATGTTGGTGCACTAACCGGTGTATTTCCATCTTATTGTGGCATTAATCATGGAGCATGTTGATGCAATATTATTGCAGACTAGCATATAGAAAACTAGCCCGTCTGTATTCATTTCATTGTGGTACTGGAAATGTGGCATTAGAAAACTAATTGGCGTGTTACTTTCTTCCAACACACACACATTGGAACCCCCGTAAATACCAATTGCTTAACACGACCATGTGGCAAGCTTTTTGATACAATCAATGTTGGTCAGGGTGTTGGAGCACTGGCCGCGATTTTCTAGCCTACCTCAGAAACAGTTGATCGATGGCTATCGGACATCAGCGAACTCTTTGACCTGGTGAAACTCGACTTCAGACGTGCAATCCAGCTGCTCCCATATTATTTGACAGGAGAATAAAAAAACTGGTGGCGCATGTTAACAGCGTATTATCAGTTTATGAACCCTTGGTTTAGTTCCCTATTTGTTTTCTTTTTTTTGATGCTGTTTTTTTCCGCTTTGTTTGTCACCGCTTCTTTTATTGAGCCAGGAGGCTCATCTTGTGTCCATGTGGGGAATATACTAGCCTGCACAAATTTTATTCGAAAGAATAAAATCACACGCAGGTAAAACAAAAAAATGGCCCTGGATGTTTACGGACAAATACTATATATCGATGAAGAAAGAATGCTGACTCAAGAAGAACTGAGTCAACATTTTTTCTGGTCATGATAAATGAATAACAAAAGTACAAAAAGGAAGGAATGTCAGTGACGACTGACATAACAAAGGGGTCAGGCGAAACTGCCTGCCCGTTATCAATCATTGTTCGTGATTGATTCCAAACACCATCAAGGGTCTTTCCTTTATCTCTTCGATAGTGATTCTCCTACTACTTTGTCTCGTATTTTATCCACTGAGTGTAATGTATGTGACACAAAACAGTTTTGTCTATGCACTGTAATAGATAATGTTAAACTTCTTCAACAAAAATGCATGACTAGGCCACTGACCTTGTTTCCTTCAGTTACCTAGATTTACTTCTATGTGGTATAGCCAATGTGATTTTATTTTTAGCAACGACAAACATCGCTCCTTCAACTACGAGATTCCAAAACACAACGATATCTTTCAGTACAGCAAGTAGAATTGCTACTAGTATGAATATACACCCAACAACTACGCAGTCCTTTTTTACTACAACTGTGAATCTCACCGGACAGATTTCAAATCAGCCATCAAGTTTGATTAATTCAAGTAAGTTCGTCCTACTGACATATGTATTTTGAAAATACGGTTCAAATGGCTCATTTTCCGAAAGAATAAATTAAACTCAAATTTTCTCTTTGCTCAGTACTCTATTTTGTTTCAGCATCAACTATTACAACATCAACCACTACTCTTATGCCATCAACTATTACACCATCAACCACTACCCTTATGCCATCAACATCAACTATTACAACATCAACCACTACTCTTATGCCATCAACTATTACAACATCAACCACTACTCTTATGCCATCAACTATTACACCATCAACCACTACTCTTATGCCATCAACCACTACCCTTATGCCATCAACATCAACCACTACTCTTATGCCATCAACATCAACTATTACAACATCAACCACTACTCTTATGCCATCAACTATTACAACATCAACCACTACTCTTATGCCATCAACCACTACCCTTATGCCATCAACATCAACCACTACTCTTATGCCATCAACATCACTAAATGGTAAGTTACCTTGAGAATCTATTCCTTTTCTAAAATCTGTGTGGATGGTATAAACATAAAGTGAAGAAAAATTGAAGAATTGAAGCGAAGAATGTTAGAAAGAAGCATTGCATAGAGAAGCTAGTCTCAGACTATTAGTCTGAGACTAGTAATCTGATGTCTGCAAATTAGTATCATATCAGATGAAAAAAATCATTTCCCAGCAGTCGTTGATTTACTTAATATTAAAAAAAATTTTTGTTATGATACAGTCTTAATCTCAGAAGCTATTGTTGAAAAAAGCAAAAAGATATAGATCGTTACAAAGATTTAATGTAAATAACGAAATTATAGGTACCAGACTTTGCTGAGGAAGATTCGGTGAAACACGTATCGAAGCCTGCTCACTCATGTCGCCCTTGATATTTTCTTGCTTTGAAGAAAAAAAACTTCGAAGCAAGGACTTTCCACTATGTCGTGCTTGTCTGATTGTTCTAAGCGGTCTACGGCTATCAAAGCGCGGCGGTTATCCGTTGTTCTATACATATTTTGCAGAGAATTTCATGAGCAATTGTATATGGACTTTGTCGTCTGTATGGAAGAAACTTACGTGATCTGCAACAGTCCCTTGAGAGAATTTATTAATGTCCTACAGTAGAAATATCACTCGAATTTTATTTATCAAAAGTACACGAAACGACTTAAAATTGGATGAAAAACTTTTCAACTATCTAAAGAATTGTTTTAGGCTAAAGATGAGATGGGTTAGTTCTCAGACATCTGTAATTCCTTCCTTTCAAACTTAAAATTGAGGTGAAAAAACTTTCATATTAGTATGAAAATTTTCTTAAAATTGTCTGAAAAAGCGCTATAGGTTTAGGGCTAGACTATTTTTCTAGCGTTTGAAGTTCTCAGTCAGTCAATAAAAAAAAATTACTTAGAAAAACTTAATTTATTTGGAAACATTCAAGAATGAAAATATGTGTTGAATTTCATTATGCAATGACCACGCTATTAATTCATGGACACGTTTTTGCGTCGTCATACTTTGGACGTACTTCGATCAAACTATGTCTAACATGTGACCAACCTTTTAATCACTTTTGATTATAGAATCAATTTCTTATCGAGAGATTTAAAGTGGTATGTAAATGAAACATTAAAAATTTTAAATTAAAAAGAATTCCTACTTTGCAGGATTATTATATTCGGTAGAGAGTCAAATAATTGAATTTATCGTTTACCAGATAATAGTGTCTTAATTTCGTATTGATTTAACAAGAGAAACGGTAATAATACTTTAATCTTAATACTTTTTATTTTAGTTTGTCCTGATGGTATAAATCCTTCCACTTCTAATTGTACTCTTATCGATAATGCTAAAGTAAGTATATTCAAAAACATTTTCGGCTATTTACAACTGTTTTTTCAAATCAACACTAAAATGTCCTGCATTTGCCGCACAGTGCACAATCACGTGGACACTAGGTGAAAGATTGACAGTGTTTCCTTTTTCGAGGTTGAAATAGTGCTAAATATACATTGACATTATGCTCTATTTAATGGGTATATAAGCTTTTGTTTTCACTGCTCTAGTTCATCGGAAAACACAGTCAAAGTTTGGTAGAAAAATGTCGTTGCTGAGATAGAGAGTCAACGGAAACTGGTTAACTGAGACTTTCGTCACCTATACTTTCGTTATTGACTAAAGTTTTGTCTGACTCTCACCAATAACCAAAGTTTTGTTTGAATTTCGGCAATTGACCAAAGTTTTGTGTAACTTCCGTCAAGTGACCAAATAAGCCTATCACTGATGAGGCTAGGCTGTAGATGTGCTTTTGTCGTGACATACTGTCTGTTTCAATATTATGTACTTTTTTCTTTTCTTTCTGGTGCTTATTCTATGTTGTCTCTTGTTGTCATTGTTCTCTATATAGAGTGGATATTGTGTCATTGCTCGCTTTATCTTTTCGTCTCATAGATATCTATATATATCTAAGTATGCTTTTCAAAAAAAAAATTAGCAGCAACAATTCATGCACTCTCGTTTCTAGTTGGCGATAAAGTTGGCAAGCCAAAAAACGATAGCAACAAAAAATAATCAGTGATCGAAGTAAGGTGAATTTTGGTCAGCTAACGAAAGTCAGACAAAACTTTGGTCAATTGACAAAAGTCACATAAAGCTTTGGTCAATTGATGAGAGTCAGATAAAGCTTCAGTCAATGACGAAGGTATAGGTGACAAAAGTCTCAGTTGACCAGTTTCCAATTCCTCGAGATAGATAAAGGGTTATCATAGAGACCAGAAACGCCTGCTACAAAGCCACACATATTCTGAAGCTAAACATTCCAGTCTACCAATTCATTTGATTTTGACACTATTGAGTCGGAAAAAAGTGTTTGCAAAGTGTGTTTTTGCTAAGTGTTCTCCTTAAAGTTACATTCAGTAATATTAGTTTTCGAATTTTTTCGAAACTTCAAATTTTACGAAATTTTGGAAAAATGTTCTTTTACTTATGATGATACGTTCACACTCTAGCACAAGTTAACCTGCGCTGAGTTACTGGGTTTCCAAAAAACCCTTGGTATCTAAAATAAAATCTATTTATCTTGGCTTAGAAACACTTTTATTAAAAACAAATGACATATTCGAAGTATTAAATGATGTGTGATTTGTAAGTTTTTTTGCGAAAAAAATGTTCGATATAATTGAATACTAGAGTTGAAGCAATACCGTGGCAATTCCACTAAAACCTTCCAGTTCTGGGGTAAATTAAAAAAATAGAACCCGTATCCCACCCCTACCCGACAACTTCGTATCCATACCCAACCTTCGGGCCAGGCACGGATATGGGTCCGGTTGCACTTTTCTATTGTCAACCATCTATAAGAAAACTTTCGGCAATTGCTGAAAGTTCAGTTTTCATCTACAGTAATTTTTAATTCAAAGCATGACGTCCACTGCGTCAGTGAGCTACGACAAATTTCGTGTTTCTCTAATTTTGGCTAGGCATTTGGATATTTGATTTAGAAGCAGTATAAAAGCCTCTGAACACTCTTCCTGCAGGTTTTCAGATGTGTTCTTTTAATGGTACGATTTACAAAGTTCAAAAACGCTTTTTATCTGGGTTTCAGAGACTCGAATCACTGAAGTAATATAAAAATATATAAGCATTTGTGAAGTTTGTAAATCACACCATCTGAAAACCTGTAGAAAGAGTGTTCAGAGGCTTTTGCACTGCTTCTATAGGGTATGTCCATGTGTCTGTCAAAATTGTCCACTCTGTGTCGAGCATCAGTCTTATCATAAGAAACGAAAATAATTAACTACGATTAAGATGTATATTCGTGAACAAAATTATTAAATTTTCAATTTAGAATGCAAGTTATAACGAAATTATAAGTTATGATTCTAATAGTAATACAAGTATGGATACAATGTCATTAGTTGAAGCTATTGATGACTATTTATTTATTGCTTCAAAAAATGCTTCATCAAATACAATTCTACATCCTACGATATTAGACAATGTATTTAATTCAATAAATATAAGTATTAACATTAGTTCATCTCAATCGTATTTAATGTCAGTTAATCCTAACAATGAGAAAATTATTGGTGCTTATTTTAATAGTATAACGTACGGTTCTCCATTAAATCAATCGACAAATTTTGCTAGTATCATCAGTAGTTCAGTAGTAGCAGCAACAATAGATGACACATATTTGAATTCAATTTCTTTATTAAAAATGCTCATAATCTATACTCCAAATGATTATTTAAAAATAAATGATAGTGGAAAGAAAAATTTAGCCTCTTCCATAATTATTGCTGATCTGACATCTAATAATAAAAACCTATCGTCTGGCATTCCAATAACGTTATATTTTACGATAAGATATCCACAAAACATAACTAGTAATTCACTCTTCTATTGTTCATATTGGGAAGTGACAAATAATAGTTGGAGTCAAGATGGTTGTAATTATATAGGATATAATCAAACATTGGCTACACATGTTTGCTGGTGTAATCATATGACTACATTCGCTTTATTATGGTTACCATCGTCTGATACAGATAATGTTCAATGGACAGTACGAGATTATATTTCAATGGCATTTCAAGCATTGTCTATTCTATGTTTTCTAGGACTTATAATTCATTGTATAGTAACATGTTCATGTTTTCGAAATAATATTATGGATTTTCAACCCAACGATTTATTACCACTAATATCGAGTGGTAGTACAATGATTTTATTCATATTTTATCTTGCATTAGGTATAACTGTTCATCAACGTCAAGATATTAGTCTAAGTGAAACAAAATGTTTTTCAACTGCAAGTGTTCTCATGTTTTTAGTCTATTTTTGGTTATTATTTATGTTTTGTTGTAAAACATCCATTGGATATTTTAATTATTATTATTTTGTTCATCTATTTCTACTGCCAACATTAAAACCTTTGTGTATTTTATTATTAACATCTTTTATTATTTCCATTGCTGGTGTTAGTTTTGCTGCTGGTTTCAATTCAAATTCAAATTATAACATTAGTATGTTGTATCCAAGAAAAATTTGTTGGTTCACTAAAGGTGTGTTATATTATTACTTGACAGTACCCGTTAGTGTATTTTGTGTTTTAAATTTGATAACAATTGTTCTCGTTGCTAAACATCTCATAGCATATGCCAGACGAGCGAATACACCACGTCAAACCTATGAACGTCGAAAACGAGTAATACTAATTTTATTATCATCTTGTGTAACACAGAGTATAGGCTGGTTATTTGGACCATTTCTAGCAGACATATCGGAACCAGCTGGAAGTGTGTTCGCATGGATTTTTGTGATCTGTAATGCACTCGAGGGTTTATGGTCTGTATTATTGTACATTCTTATCAGGCAACAACGAGCAGCTGACGCAAAACGACTTTTTCATATTGTACGAGATACTGAACTAGACAAGTCAACAGTATTATTACGACCACAGCGAAACGCGATAAGAGAAAGAAATTTTATGGACTTAGCATCTCATACAGATGTAATATATCCAATACAAGAAATTGATTGTACTGATGGTCCAGCAATCTCGGTCTACAAACATGACTAGTAGAAAAGATAAAACGTAGTGATGACTGCTCTAATAGTCATGTAGTGGCAACTGACTAGAATCCATTTTTTTTCAAAATCTCCAATGCTTGAAGATATTCTATAATTTTTATTCAATGTTAGAGCCATAATCTTCTATTTTCAAGTGAATTTTATCAATATTGGAACAGACTTCACTCGATAGTTCGTCTTGAGCAACGAGCCTTTTATTATAATACTTTAAATCATTACGAGTATTCCGTAAAAGTTTTTACAACGTCTCCAAGATGTTACATTAAATGTGAATGATCTAAGAGGAAAAATGTGAGTATGTCAAGTTATTCGGCTTATCGTAGTCTAAAACATAGAACAAAAACTTCTACTTAACTGCTAAATTATGGAAGGCTTTTGAAAAACTAAAAGTTTACCCAACTTATACCATTAGTCGTAATCGAATTCTTACTTTGAATTAACAACAGATGCATAAAGTAGTGTGTTTGGTTCTAATTATGCAATATATTCTTCCGAATCGACTGCAACAACCAAGTTATATGTCGACCTGTCCAAGCGTTACGGACTGACGTTTTTTATTAATCCGCCATATTTTTCTCTGTGACAAATGAGACTGTGAGGATCATTCTTATGTCGGCTGATAGCGGCCGATGAGCTCTGTCTACCTACAAACTATCATCAGTTATAGTCAAATAGTTCGGTTTTTATACAAATAATACTGAGCGTTACAGACTTGCAAAAAAATACAAGTGAACATGTAGCCGAGTAGGAAGAGATAAGAAGTTTAGCGAGTTGTGAATGTAGAAGTTTAGAGTAGCGACTGCAGCTGCTGATTTGGGGCAAAAAAGGTTTCGTCACAGCACTCTTTGGTCTATGAGATGTATCCAAAATAAAAACGTTACGGACCTACATTTCGTTATGAACCTACGCAAAATTTGTTTTTGTGTTTTCTTCTTCCTACAGTGAACGTCTGCTATAATCTTAACTATACGAGACTTCAACTGAACTACTACTTATTTTATGTGATATCGAAGCTGCTCTATAAGATGATGCTTTTAGTTTTTGCCAAAAAACACTTTTCTTCTTTGGCCAAGCAAGTAGACAATTACATGGAAAAGTCGATATAGAGATGGCAGACGATGAAAAATTTGGCGGTGGCATGTAAAAACTTTTGGCTAACCCGCTGCGTTGTGGACTCCTCCAGTTTTTTCTTCCGCCATTGATGGCGGCGATGTAGCAGGTTGGCTGCCATTTCTGCTTATGTAGCATGAAAGATAGATACATCGACAATTCCGCGGATGACCTGAAACCTGAGTGAAGTTATGTGATGAATAGTCATCATGTGATACAGTTAGAGATATACAGTTTCGCGTCATGAAAATATTTTTGTGTGAAACTACTTTTAAAACTCACTCCCACACTACCCACAACATCTCCTCCCACGACACACTGCCAAAAATACCCAAATGTGCAGAAAAATTCGTGGAAAAGCCGGGATCCTGTTCGCGGAAATGTCGTGTTACAGTTACTAGCGGAAGCGGCCGCTGTAGTATCAGTGCCATCGTGTGTATGTTTGTACAGCCAGCTGCAACGGGTATCGAAACTGCAGCGCCCGCTAACCTGCTTCAAGCATCTTTATTGTTTTGTTACTGTTGATGTTTATTAAGAGAGCAAAATAAAACACAAATATTTGAACCATTTTTTTCAGTAGCTCAAGTCGACTTGAACCACAAGAAATAAAGTGACACTGCAGTAGAATTGCCTGATAAGAATTCTGTGGTTTAAGTCGATGGTCTATGTTGACATAGATCAAGAGAAATTTTTCGAAGAGATATAAAATCATCACAGAAATTCCTGAATGGTTTATGTTGACTTAGGCCACAAGAAACAAAGTGACACTGAACTGCTTGGGAATAAACAAGTATTCGCGGTAATGTCGTTCGTGGAAATGTCGTGTCACGGAAAGGTAGCTAAGATATCCAAAAATTTTCATCTTTTAAGCATTTGTTTTATAACACTCATATGTATAGGCAAATTACCCAGTGATTTCTAGCAAACTTAGGAAAATGATGTATTTACATGTTTGATCTGCTATCCCTTCCAGAATAGAAGGTCAGTCTGAGGCGAAAATTTTTGAAAAACGCCCTATTTTACTCTCATATTATTGTCTAATCCCAGCAAAAGGTAAGCAAGTGAGAAAATTTTGCTGTAGAAATAGGTAGAGCGCCCATTTGCAGCTGGATTAAAACCCACATTTATCTGGCTACTTGCTGACTGATTTGGACAGATTTTATTTTAAAGTGAGTCCAATATTATCTCTGCAGTTCTCGCTGAATAACAAAGTACAAAAGTAAATAGGAAAAGTAAAATAAAAACAAAAGAGAAGGAAAAGAAAAACGCACAGATGTACAAAGAAGTAGTGTCAACATTATGAAGCAAAATAGAAAAACACTTTTTTCATCTAACTCTTCGAGTGCTTCATATTTAGCTTAGTCTTGATGAACAAATAAGATACTCACATATTTTACCCGTCGCATGAATGTTTAAGAGTTTCATTCATTGACACATATACTGAGAGGAGTATAGGATACAACATTTATGACATTCGTGAGTACAGCATTAGTACGAACACAATGTTTTCTTAAATTTTTATCAAGCAAAATAAAATCAATTTATGCAATCAAAACACCTGTTTTAAATGAAACAATTTTAATTTCCAAACTATTTAGCTGCAAAAGATACGAATACGTTTCTCTTTCAATTACGGTCTGACTGATGATGCACGAATTTCAGTTATCGCTACTGTATTAGCACTATGTTCTGGAGGTAGTGTTTTAGCAGTTCTGACGAATGATTTCCTATAGTATTTTTGGGCTGCATGATTATTTCTCAAATATTGATGTACTCATTAATTATCAAATATTGACCAGTTACAGAGAGATGTTATAGATAGAGGCACGTGTGATATAATCATAGAATGATGTAATATTCACTATATGTGAATAATCATCCATTATTGAACACCATAAAGCGTCAGTTTCTTATAATGGCATGAATCATAATGCAGCTGTATGTTAAAATAGTGCTTTAACACTTTCTAAGTCATTATCATCTGAATCATTATAATACAGCGGTAACGCTAGTCGCAAGGCGAGGTATTCTTCTTCTTTCTTCTCTTCTGTATATCTACATGTTTGTGTGACTGAGCATCCGTCTGTATGTGTATTGGGCGAATATTATCTGTGACTGACTGATTGAATCTTCACTGTTTAACTATACGGATATCTTCACATTAACGCAATTTAGAGTGTGGCCGACAGAGTTACTGTCATAGTTCTGTCGGCGATGCGTGAGAATGAGAGTGAAGCACCAGATAATGCCACCAATCCTATAGACTTATTCGTAATTTGATTCAACAAACCGTCCGTAAAAGTAGTCAGTCAATCAGCCGCATATGTACTTATTCAATACACAGATATAGACATCACACAGATGCAGTCAGTCGGTCAGACATATATCCGGCCATGTATACGCTTATCCAATATATATGTATGTAGCCAGACATTTTAATAGCTAATAGACATAAGTAATTTTCTACGTGAAACGATAATTTGTGCAGACTTTCTCATGAACTCCATTTCTAGTACTGAATAACAATGGTGATTTGCTCAACCGTGATAATCAGGTGAATCGGGTGCAAGTTTAATTTTATCTAAAACTTTTCTTTCTATCACCGTTCAAGATTTCACCATTGTAAGAAAATATAGTAACAACGGGATGAAGAATATTAATAACAGAAATACTTCACAAAAACGTTGAATGCAAGATGTAGTAAAGCATTTTCGTTTTGTTTTATCCTTTTGAAGTATGGTCGTTTTTTCGAATACGGGTAACCTTATTTTTGTAGGAGCGACATGATCCATTTCAAAAGCGATAAAATAACAACAGCAACTGTTTACAGATTCATAGTTATTTAACAAAACATAGAATTAAAAGAATGAAACATTGTTATAAAAATAAAGACAACGTTTAGAAAATTTTCATTTTTAGTTTCAAGACAATAAGCAACTAAAAAGCTTTTTCTTTATTCACCTGTTACCTGTTTCTTACTTTTTACTTTAAGTGTTTGTTTGTTTCTTTGTAACCCTGACGGATTTATTTCGGTATATTTTAAATCGACCGGTAATCAATCGTTGAATCAAGCAGACCTCTAAATTCTCTTGGCCGTTGTCAGGGCTTTTCAACAAGCTCTCTTTCCTAGAGTTGCCCAACGGACTCCCACTCCTTCATTCTGCACACCAAAACCACAAAATAGTTAATTGAAAGCTATATTTAAATAGGAAGAATAGAGCTTTAACTAAAAAACCACAACAAAAAAAAAACCCACCATTATTTAATTGACTCACCATTCAAAAACTTATCCAATAACATCACCGTAAAAGAACAAGAAAAACTGCACTGAATTAACAAAAGCACAGATAAAAACAGACACATAGGCTACAAAAACAATATTTTGTTTTTGACAAAAAGCCGTCGTTTTGCATTAATTTTTATGGCTAATCCACGTGCGTGTGTAACGTTTATTAAGTGAAATTTAATTTTCGAAAAAATTCTGAATCTAATACCCGGTTTTAAATTTTATTACAAACATATTGCGAAATCATCGAAATACTACTTAAAGTCCTGATAGGACCCGCTTTTCTCACAGACAAACAATTTACTATCTTTAAGCGCTTTTACTCGTGAGAGTTCTGAGTGTATCCTAACTGTAATATAAGTCACAAACCGACGCGATCGTTTGAAGGAAATGGGAACAACGACTATTTTTCTCTCAGTTCTCGTCACTTTTTCTCCCGGTTATCTTGAGTATTTCTTCGTACCGGAACAAGTTGGTCCTGCATAACCGTTTGTGGGTCGATCGCACTCGACGATCGCACTCGACATAGGTCGAATTTCCGGGAGCACAGGTACCGCCATTTTTACACACATTGCATTGACCTAAAATGGACAGTGACGTAGTAGCGGGCACGTAATGGTGATTCTACTGAGGTTTCGGTTGCTTTTTGCTTTCTAAAAGACTTTAGTTTGACACTCATAACTAACTTCTGAGTAAAGTCGAAGTAGAACTTTGTTCTTAACCCAATTTAACTGATGTGATGTTTGAGTTTAACTGGTAAGGGGTAAATTCTCATGAATACAGGAAAAGAGGAAGAAGCTTAAATCTCACTTGCATATTTCCACCAAAGAAAGGGTTTTTCATCGGAACAAATCCCGTTCACTTGTTTTATCAACAAAAACAAGCATTACGTTGAAAGGGGGAAAAAGAAATGTTTTGTTTCACTACGTAGCGAATACAACAGAGACGTGTGTATTCATCGTTTATGAATAAATAAAAAAGGCTGTCTCGCACCATTTAGTCATAAAATAGTTAGCTGAAAAGCGAGGTGATGAAAAGTTAGCCCGTGCAAAGCTTTGTGGACTTCTCTGCTGTGTGAATTTTATTAGGGACGGCTTTGGTGAAATAGATATTGCTGAAGACGAGAAAATCTGAAAGGGCGTCTGTAGCGACACTTGGTAGCGTAGTTTTTTCGTGCGGAAAGCTAATCGTAAATGTGTTGGTAAGGTAAACGTACCTTCCGATTAGTGACAGTACAGAAACATCGTTGAACAGTTGTTGGTGCCTGCGGCTCTCCATAGTTGCAAAAGTCAACAAGTCAGTGAAGGTAGTAAACGTGATCGCCATGCAGCCAATAACATGCAATACCGTGTATAGACTGGATCAATTATTACAGGGCAAAATGTTGTAATTGCACATCGGGTTACAACGGCAGTACATGCAGTACGTACCCTCTTTCTATATTTTGCCCTGTAATAATTCATCCAGTCCATACACAGTATTGCATGTTATTGGCTGCATGGCGATCGCGTTTACTACCTTCACTGACTTGTTGACTTTTGCAACTATGTTGATTTTTGTAACGTAATGTCGATCGAGCAGCTAGAAACATTGATTAATGACTAGAAGAACGAAGAAAACTAAACGTCTAGAATTGTAGTTCCGTTCTTTCTTGGAAAACAATGTCGTCACACAATTTCTAGGGTTAATAAATTGCGAATCTATCCGGGTGTACGTCGACAAAGCGTGGATCGTATGACGAGCGAAAAGATATTATTGAGTCGTGAGTCCATTATCTACGCGAAAAGTTTGTAAGCAACTGCTCAAGATATAACCGAGAGTTTTTAACAGATCCATAACTCATAAATGCTCACTCTGAAACCTTCATTATATCTGGTGAGTTATATTTGTTTTTCTTGTAGCTTGTCCAGCGAGCCAAATACCATTTACGTTTGACGACTTTCCTACAGCAGATGCAAACGTTGGTTATAAAGGTCTGCAATTTGTCGGTGGATCTTATATAGATATGAGAACTTTCGGTGGATCACATTCTGCTCGAGCAAGTGGGAACTATGTGTTAGGTTGTGGGGGCGGCGGATTAACAATAAGAACAAACGATAGTTCAACATTTACTTTTAAATCATGTGTATTAGGCGCTTTTTATTCGACGGCCTCACAATATAACGTATCGGGTTACCATGGCAATAACATCGTTAATTCAACAATAGTGTCTATGTATTGGGCAACGCCGGTCACGTGTCAACCTAATTGGACTAATATAACAAGCATTACATTTTATAGAGTATCTGGTGGCAATTATGCTGATTTTGGTGTGGATAGCCTATGTATACATTTGAAGGAAAAGTGATAGAGACATGCGGTTTTCACCGTTGGATAGAAAACATCGGGGGATGTAAGTGTATGCGAAGCTAGGCTTCCAGCTAAGGTTTACCATGGTAAGCCTTTCGATGCAAAGCTTACAAGACCGCCGTTCCCGGACTGTACGATGAATTTTGATTTTCAAACAGTGCAATCGATAGCCCCGAACCGACATCCTTAACTATAATCCAGGAGCTATAACCATTTTCCTGAGAGCCACGATTTCGGCCAGTTGACCTTAGGTGATCCTAAAATGGGTCAAGATAGGGGTAATCGGCCATGCTGAGTCGGGTGGTGATGTTTATGTTTAGTTTCAAACCGGCCTAAAGTCATTATATCAAGATTTTCGAAATATTCGTTTTATACGCACATAGCGGAATAGAATGCTTTAATTTGAAAATCCTGATATATTGACTATAGGTCCATTTGAAACTAAAAATAAACATCTCCACTGGGCTCAGCGTGGCGAGTTATCCCTATCTTCACCCATTTTAGGATCATCAATGGTGAAAACAGCAAGTCTCTATCACTTTTTGTTCAAATGTGATAAGCATTGTGCCAAGCCACCTAGTTTTCAGAAAAGGATAATAGTTATTATGTCCTTCGAACATAGTTGAGAATAAAAAAGATAAAAAAATGTGAGAGTATTATTTTGCACCTTCATCTCAAGATTGATGTTTCCCAAAGAACAAAAAAAGAAGAAAATGCATAGCGGCCTGGTCAAGCGTAATATGGCGCACTCAGAGACAAATATTTCGATGAAGGCAAATACTACAGAGCTGAAATTTTTTCTGTGATGGTATACCATGAGTTCTATCTCTAGTAAAAAGAAAAGAAAAGCGTTATTTTTCGCAGCTCTAATGTATCAAAAAAAAGTGCAGCTTTTTTATTCGTTTCTATTACGTGAAAAGAAAGGACAACAAAAAGAAAGCATGGCTGTTAGTAGTAGTACACACATATTTTGCTTTTGTAACAATGACAAGGGTTAGTTCAGAAACTGTATACTTTGCTGAAGTGCAAGGCAATTAACAGGCTTTAAAGTGACAAAGCCCAATGGACTGTGTCATCGATAAGTCGGTACTACTGCATATGTTAAAATGAGCATTTTTCTACGTTTTTACGGAGTAATTTTCCAAGCAGTTGCTTGTTCGCCATATTTGTGTCAAACCATGTCAAACTTCGGTCATTCAGTTTTCGGACAGATCTGTTCTCGGTCCAAGCTTTAGGAAGTGACAACTTTGCGTAGGTTAGTTCGGCTTTAATGCCTCTACTCAGACTTTCTACTGTGGCCTATTAGTCTCAGTCTTATTGCGCGCCAACTTTTTCCCTCTCTAATTACCACATAATTTCTGAACATCTCGTAAAGCAATGTGCAAGTCGATCATTACTATAAATGTGTTGTTCAGCACATGCCATTTTCAGTCACTCTATTTCTCGTAACCCACTTTCTTACTCAAATACATAGTAAGCAAAGGGATATGTCTAATTCGTATACAAACTTTTGTGTTTTTCTTCTTTCATTCATTCTAGATACACAGAAAATGACGTCAACCAGTCGAGCTGTTTCAATGTTTATTCCACATGGTGGCGGACCACTTCCACTTCTCAACGACCCTTCGCATCGTGAAGTCATTGAATTTCTTCGCGGTAAAGCACGACAATTACTTGGCACTCCAAAAGCAATTATTCTCGTCACAGCACATTGGGAAGAACGTCTACCGACTATTTCCTCAGCTGAACAACATTCACTATTCTTTGATTACTACGGGTTTCCAAAGGAAACTTATGAACTTCAGTATCCAGCAAGTGGATCACCGTTGATTGCTGAAAAAGTTAAGAAAGCACTGGAAAAATATGGTTTTCAAGCGAAACTTGATGCAAAACGTGGTTGGGATCATGGAGTGTTTGTACCTTTGACACTTCTCATACCTGACGCTGAAATTCCCATTGTCCAATTATCAGTCCTCACCTCACAAGCAGCTGATGAACATTTGAAGATGGGAGAAGCACTGAGTGAATTACGTAATGAGAATATTGCAATTATTGGTAGTGGTATGAGTTTTCACAATATGAAAGCATTTCAGAGCAGTGGAGGTAAACACGATGAAAATAAGTTGTTTGAAAATGCCCTACAACAGTCGATTGAAAGCGGAGAGCTGGATAAACTCAAAAATTGGGAACAATTTCCAGGTGCACGTTACTGTCAACCACAGGGACAAGCTGAGCATTTTATGCCCTTGTTAGTTGCAGCTGGCGCAGGAAGGGAAAATAATAATTCGAAAGGAAAATGTGTAGCAAAACTAGAACTTATGGGAACGATTGTAAGTTCATATTTGTGGACGTAGAAAGGTTTTCCTGTAGTTTTTTTCTATCACATTTTGTTCTACTAGTCAAATAAAGATGCTTCGTGGCACAATGGAAAATCAAGTGTTCTGAAAAACTGGTGAATGGCAATAGTTAAAAACTAGAAACAAAAACGAAAAAGTGTTCCATTGCGTTTCCAATCAGTTCTGAAAATACGAAGCCCTAGCGACTTTTAATGTTTATTTCATAGCATTTCTACGGAAAGCCCAAGAAGACGGGAGGGGTACTCTTAGTTCCCGAGTAAACAAAAATGGGTGGACATATAGCGAATCAACTTTTTTATTCATTCGTGGGGATCATCATCATATGCACGTTGTAATGACAAAAGACTCCCTTCTTTGATAATCTCAGCTATTCGCGTTTGTCCGGTCTTCTCTTTCATGCATTTGCTTTCTTTTAAGGGCCCTCCCCTCCTCAGAAAGTATCTCCGACACCGTACATCCGATCTTGACGAAACCTTTATTGGTTTTCTAGGCAACCAATAACCTCCCAAACCCGAAAAAGCCTTCCGGATTTTCTAAAAATCCTCAGTTTGACAAAAAATTAAGACCAAATTCAAAAATCGACGCCGGTCAGTCCATGTAGTTTCTTTTCCTCTTTAAACAAAAAAACAATGAACTCTCTACGACAAGCCGCTATTAAAAAACTTGGGACACACTTGAGGTGTAACTGTTATATAGAGAAAAAGTTGTATTAAACGCTGTACGAAATACTTCATTTTAGCGCTTCTAGGAAAATGTCTGTAACTTTTTGGTACAAGATCATACAGAGTTGTGCGAGGTCTTATTTTGATCAGAAACGTCTGTTCTACAAAGCTGTGTGTTCAGAAAATACACTAGTATCCACAAAAAAGCTATTATTTGAAGACGAGGCCCCTAGAAAGCTTGCTAAAAATCCCCGAAAAACCAGTTTTGTAATCAAGAACAATACAGATTCTGAAAGCAGCCACTTCAGGCTATCTTTTCATGTGCGCATCTCAAAACCGGTTTTTTGATCGAAAATCACCATTTCTGAGGATGAGGGGGGAGGCTCTTAAAGAAAGATTTATACTGTTAACAGCCACTTTCAAAATGCTGCCTGAAAAACTGTTTAAATACAAACCAACGCTAAGTTTACACTATCAAGCGTGACAAACGGAAGAAGTAATGACTGATTGTAGCATAATTTTTCCAAAAAGGTTGTATTTCAATCAGAAAACATCCAGGTGGTTTAAATGCAATATCCAATGCACATAATATTTAATTCCATTAGTATTCCAACTAATATCGAATTTGACTCATAAAATCGAAGACAAAAACGTAGATCTGTCTTGAAATCGAAATAAATAAAATCATAAGCCGTGGCAGATGGAACAACATTAAAAACTGACATTATATGAATAAAAAAGCATGAAATTTCTCCTTTTATTGTGTGTACGACTGTAGTGTCGTTAATTCATATCATCATCCGGTTGTTTTTGTCGGATTCTTTTGATTTTATACTTTTTTGAACGATTTCGAAAATAATGCTTTATCCGTACGAATATATTTTGTGTACTATCTTCTTTTGTCTGTTGCACGCGTTTACATTGGTCGCTATTTGGAGTAAATGTAGCAACGATTTCATTGATGACAGATTGACTATTTTCTGAATAGGCTAATGCTCCAAAATAATTTATCTCGCTTGCAGATAAGTCCAAGTCTTGGAAGTTGCCAATATATGTACATAATACCTAAAGAAATAATAATAACAGTGGTGATCTATAATGGTACCATATACCTGCATTTCTCGAAAATGGATTTATTGATTCTTCTACGACTTTTTTCCGGTCGTTTGATTCCACCATAGACAAAAGCACATTTTCTGGAATTATTGGCGTCGATAAATAATAATTCATGTACTCAATGAATGCTCTTCGTTCGCGATACGGATTTCCTCTCATGCGTGTGAGTCTGAACGGATTTGACTTTTGCGTTTTATCAACTGCATGACGTAATGCAATTGCATCGTCACTTGTTAATGCCAAATCAGCAGTATCATTATAAAATAGCGATAGATGTATACTCATTTCAGAATGATACGTTTGTTTATAATACTGGATCATTTTGTTTGCTGAATCTTGATCATTGTTGCTCATGCCAAATATTAAACTACTGTGATCAACAATAAACGATAATAGATTATCATCCATTATCATTGGTAAATATGTTTTTAAACTATGTAAAAAGCGCAGAGCCGATTTTCCAGATGCTGCACGAGTGTATGCAAATAGACGAACTAATGAACGTATTAATAGATAACTTGGAGTATCTAAATAAAACAGTAGCAGATCATGCTATGCGGTAACTGAACAGCAGATGTGGTGAGTATACTTATAGTAAAGATATATTAGTGAGCAGCAGTAACGAACACCACTCGCTAATCCTACGGTTTTGAATGAGGTAGACTAACGAAGGAACTATCCGAAATTGATTTCTTCTTGAAATACCCTTAATTGAGTTTAACTTTTGAGATCGATCACGAATCTAAGATGACCACTTTTGCCTCTAGAGCTTTTCTCCTTGAATCTCCAGAAACACGATTTCGACAAATCCAGCACCAATTTCCATTTGAACAAAAGTTTGATACAGCCAGTTGGCAGAACATGTCGATGTGCCCATGTGAAACCTTTTGACGATGAAAAAGTGCTCTTTCACTGACATATGAAACTTTTACTAAAAGAATGGACACAATACACGATCCACCTTAATAATGGCCCTCCCTAATATAAGTCTTTCTTGGGCTCAAAACGAGAAAACTACAATAGAAGACTCCTCTCCTCCCGCCGCCTTTTTATCAATTTTTTGGTCTGAAAATATGGTGATTTTTGTCGTTCATTCACACACTATTTTTTCCTTCGTCTTTCTATTCAGCTGTATGAATGAACACACAGCTGACAAACGAAAAAAACTATTCACGTATTGTTGTGCAGTGATGTGATGTGATGCTAATGAGATACGATGCGATACAAAATCTGTCTTCCTCCCACGTTTCCATACACATAAAAGAGTTCTTTTACTTGCACATAACTTGTATATCGATAAAAAAATGACTGATTAACACAAAATCCTAGTCGGTAACCACTGAATTTCGACGATACTGATCAAAATAATAATGAAACAGAGTCATAAAAATAAACAGCGGTCATGAGCTGTATAAACAACCTTGCCTATGGTGTAGACTTTCAATCAAGCGATTTTAGCATAAAAACAGGCCTTTTGAGCGCTTGGTGTTACACTCTTTTTCGCATACAGATATTGATGCATTATTAGCTGTCCGTACAATACACTGAAGCCACTCTCTAACATGCACTTAATTGAGTTCCAAATGGCCAGTCTATAGAGCTATTCATATGAGAGAGTTTCATTTCTTTTTCTCAAAGTTTCCTTTTTGCTAATCGTGTAGTATCGCTTTAGTATTTTGTAAAACTAGGCATGATGTTTCAAGTCAGAAATAAGACTTGAAAAGCCTTGCACTACCTGATCCTTTTTTATGACAAAACTATCAGAAAATAAACTGTATTATAAAAATAATCGTTTGGTTTTTACAATATTTAATTATTCTTTCTGCATACAACTAGTATGATGCATTCATGTACGTATCAAGGGTGTGTTCGCTGTTCACTGCTTATTCTGAATGAAATTAAGGTATTACAGTGAAGCAAAAATCAGTCAGTTTTCTAAATATTATCGTCATCTGTTTTGAATTTAGTTTGATCTCCAGATCGTATTTCTGCTAAGTACGCCGATAGTGCATACATTTCAGAAATATGATTACTCTGATAAACAAGTTATGTTAGTGATCACTGCAGAAATATAGTTGTGTTCACTATAGGTCTATTGAGTTGAAAAACTAGTGATGTTTGTTTTAATCCGAGAGGTTCAGTATTATCAAAATTTAACAAACTTACCCAAACATGTCAACATCCAACCGCGCCATAATTTGATCATTGTATTTTTATCCTTCATGTTTTCTAAACTAGCATTTGGACCATAAAGATCTGGATCGACTGATGGTAAGCTATTAGGATTACTACAGAGAGAACCTGAGGCAAATTGTTTTTGAATTTTGTATTTAGACAATATAAAATCAATAAAACCAATCAATGTAAAGACAGCATTATAAACTACATGTGTTTGATCTGTATCATTGTATAATACTCCTATAGCCGTGGGAAAGGCTGTGGTATAATCAATATCTGCGGGTACAATATGATTGTAATCAGCTGTGGGAACTTTAGCAGCTGCTAGGTTATTCTGATAGCCATCACCAAAAGTGTTATCCAACGGACGAAAATAGCATTCTAATAAAATATCATTTATTAAAACTGACAAATTTTTTTTAACAATATCTGATTTCCAAACATCACGACCGCTTAGTTTATCTATACGTTCGGCTGTTTCCTTATACCGAGCTTCTCGTCCCATACGATCGAGACTTAGTGTTACACTAATATTGATAAGGATAAAAACGAATGGAGAAATAAAACGATGTATTGTTAACATTGAGTACCACAAATAATATACGATCAGAAGAATGAGTGAATTGATGCACTACTGCTATGTAGTGAACGCATCTCTCTATATAATGCAATTACGACTATTCAATAACAACAAATTTAATTACAGAAGTCTTTTCATAAGCTATAACGAACATATAATCAAGCATCAAGATATAAATTCATTGTTTTATATGACTTGATAGATTCTTGAGCTGTGCTACAGATTCGAAAAAACCTAGGGACAAGAAAACACTTTAGATATTCTATTTATTTAATTCTGAATCTATTTTATATTTATCAATTCATTCGCTACTTATGTAATAAATCAAGATGTACTATCAAAAGTAGAGACACCACTATCGAGAATGTTTTTCTAGCGTGTAATGCATTTAGACATGGGTTTGGCCACCTAACTGTCACCGTTCAAGTAGAAGATGGAAGGGTAAAACTAATCAAAACCAGTGATAGCATTAGACAGAGCGTCTAGAATAGTATATTGAATCGATAGCAAAACCATCAAAAAGTGCCCTTAGGCTCGCTATTGATTTGTTAAATGTTTTAGGATCGAGAAAATCAGTAATGATACTGACCAATCTTTCATATCATTTGTTTTCCCCTAACCGCAAGCTGAATAAAGTTGAAATTAAAGTATATCGATTGGAAAAACATTCCTCTTTCCAGCGGTCACTAGGTCAGACTCGCAAAATGTACGTACGCATGTTGAGAAATTTCAAAAATAAAACATCTACATTCCTCGTAAAATTCCGTCATGAACATTGCGCATTTTGTGCTTTTCATTCACATAACGAGCTAAACTATTAAAAAAATTACTCACATAGACTTGCAGATCCCGTCGAGATCTCTCGGGGAAATCTTCAAAATACCGCGAGAGTCGCAAAAAGTGAGCGTTATAGAGAAAAGTCAAGATTTTACCGTTTTTCGTTCACTCTAGTATTTCGAAACTATTTTACTCGGGTTCAGCATCAAAAATTGAGTATCGAAAAACGGTCAGATCTTGGCTTTTCTCTATAACGCTCACTTTTTTACCTTTTGCGACTCTTGTGGCATTTTGAAGATTTTAAGAATAGCAACGTCGCAAATTTATAAATTTTAAATTTGTTATTAACTGTCAAGTGCTATATTCTTAACAAAACTGTTTAGAATGGTGAAAGAGAGGTACGCGGATGATAGAGAACCAAAGAGGTTTGGCTGGGTTCGTTTGAGTGTCGAATTTATGGCAAGCATAACCTTCTACACTGGACGCATAAAATTTTGTTACGAATGAGATTCCACTTCCCCTATTTTTGCTATAGCTGCTGATCTATTTCACCGATCAGACTCACACTTTCAGAATTTGAAGAACCTGCTATTATACACGTTTGATAAAAATTTCATCGCCATCCCTTACATGGTTTTGGAGATACAAAACAAAGAAGTGAAATTCCGTCACGCTTGGCTAAGTCGATATATATTATGCTGATCGATAATTTGAGCGTACAAATGAAAATTTCAAATTAGATCAGCTATTGAATGAGAACAAATCTGATTCAAAGAAACTGTACACTATACAGCTTGTCCACGCGTTACGAACTGTCAATTTTTCAATATCCGTTACAATTTTCGCGATAACAAGGTCTTCGAACCTTCGGAAGGTGTTTTCCGTAATCAGCGGATCAAAGTGCATATGGAGAAGTGTATTTCGAGGTTTCAGAGCTACGAGAAGTGTTCGAACTTTGGTCAAAGTTTGGAGGTCTTTGATTTTGACACCCTCCACTTGCACACCTATCAGCGATCTCCTATCGAACGATAGAACCTTCATTTCTACACCATTCGAACCGCCTTGAAACATAAAAAAGTTACAGATTTAGTTTTTTCATTTCTTTTCTTTACTGAAATATTATTTTTTCTTTGAAAATGACATGTTTTCACCTATACGCACTTTGATCCGCTGATTACGGAAAACACCTTCCGAAGGTTCTCGACGGGATCTGTCAGTCTATGTGAGTAATTTGTTTAATAGTTTAGCTCTTTATGCGCAAAATGCGCAATGTTCATGACGGAATTTTACGAAGAATGTATTCTAAGAAGACTACAGACTTGCTGTTTACATCATTCAGTTTAGCTTGCTGAGCTCTATAGTATGAGATAGGTCGCGTCACTGACGTCAAAGATTTCGGGCGAGAAATGAAAAATTAGAAAAAAATCGGTAAGTGATTTTTTTCAGATATGGGGCTTATCAAAACTGCTTCGGCAGCACCCTATACCACAAGGTAGTCGCAAAGCGGGGTCTTCTTCCTTCCTTCTTCCTGACCGGAAACGGCATCAAAGCGAATGAATTTATATTAGTAATGTTAAAATGCGTGTAACTCGGTGGTTCAAGATCGCAGAAATTTGGCAAACATTTCATTTTGCGGAGATCTGAAGGAGCTATCCAATGATATGGCTGAAAATACTTTTGAAAGAAATTTCAAGATCACTAGGTTTTCAAGAAACTGGGTTTTTCAGAAATCTCTATCTCAAGACCCTATTGTGTAGTATAACTCTAATTCAACGTTTTACAGCTCTGAGGATTTTTTCCCTGATATTCTAGGTAAAGAACGAAATGTCTTTTTGCTTCAAAAGTTATAAGAGAAGTAGGATATTACTCTTATTATCTCTATCATAATTATTCATCTCAAACGCGCATAGCTTAGCAAAATAAGCTTTCCTAACTCAAAACGTACTTTCAGTTTAATACTACCGGTTAAATACTACTGGAGGTGGATGTTTTCGGCATCAATGGATAGGCTAAGTCCATATAAAACCGTTTACCATCTACATCGGCCGTTCATGTCAGTGGCGAGACCTAACCCATATTATAGAGCTAACCAAGCTGAACCGAATCGTGAAAACCGCAAGTCTCCAGCCTTTGTTAGAAAAGAATCTATAGCCATTTTACCGTCGCAGCAGAAAAATGCATTTTCATCATTTTCCAATCTTGAGATAGAGATTTTTGAAGAACCCGATTTTCTACAAAATCTAGTGATCTTAAAACGTCTTTCAGAAGCCTTTCAGCCATATCATTAGACAGCCCCTCCAATTCTTCATAAAATAAGAAGCTGGCTAGGTTTCTACGATCGTGGACAACTGAGTTACAGGCTTTTTAACATTATGAATATAAATTCAGTCGCGTTAATACCGTTTTCGAACTGTATCGTATTTTCAATGCCACTGTGTGATACAACATCGTAAAAAGTTGGCCAGCATGAAGGGGCTATCTAATGATATGGTTGAAAGGCTTCTAAAAGAAATTTTAAGATCAGTAGGTTTTCTAGAAAACCGAGTTGTTCAAGAATCTCTACCTCAAGACCCCGTTGTGCAGCATAATTTTTCTCCGTCGAAATATATAGAACTCGATGCGCTCTTTCATTTGACACCAACTTCAAGGTTCTATGTTAGGAAACGTGATCAGCAGACGTTCTACAAGTTAGGCAAAATCCGCCGGAAAATGACGAAAATGTATTTTTCTGCTGGTAAAGTAAAATGGCTATAGATTCTTTTCTAACAAAGGCTGGAGACTTGCGATTTTCACGATTCGGTTCAGTTTGGTTAGCTCTATAATATGAGTTAGGTCTCGTCACTGACATGAACGGCCGATGTAGATGGTAAACGGTTTTATATGGACTTAGCCTATCCATCGATGCTGAGGCTAGTATTTCTGCTGTCATGGCACCAAGGCCCCATTTGTTCTCAGTAATATATATCATTTTGTAGACCGCGAAGTTTTGTATCGAATGATGTACAGTAATTGAGGTTTGCTTTGGGCAAAGAGGAGAACTGGGGAAAATACTCTAAATAAAGTTCATCTAAGGGGAGAAAAGTTTGAATGCGGAATTTTTTCCAGGGGGCTGAAAACGGTTTTTTTGAGGTGCTAGTTTTAATCACGGAGAAAAAATACATCAGACTTGTGAATATGAGCTTGATCTGAGAGGGGGCTGATTTTGCCTCTTATCGACCCCGTCCTTTTGCAAAGTTGCACCTTGTGAAGGTACTGAGGTAACTTCTTTAAGCCCCCTCCCCCCTCGGCAGAAACCTAACTCCGAAAGTATAAGTCAGATCTTGATCAGACTTTTAGGAGATGTTGACCGTGTGAATGCTGCAGCTAGAAAATTGTGTTAAGGTGAAAGTCGCTTTCCAGATATGGTAGCGTCAGTATCTGACGCAAGTTTTAGGACCTCCAGTAAAACTCTTATAATTCTTCATCAGAACATCTTTCAGAGCTGGGAGATATCTCATTTTGATCAGAAATGTTTGCTCTATTTTCTGATACTATTAAAAGTATTTTTTAATGTGCTTTTCTATCGGAAAGTAAAAGTTTTTTAGGCTTGGAAACATCGAATCGAGCAGTCTACCGAGTTGAGAACTCTGTGATCCTCTATCAAGGCTTAAGTAAATATAAATCGCACCCGCAAGTATCTTGAGAATTCTCTCAGTTTCTAATACTTTGGTGGTAAACTTCGCTAGCCTCCAAAGTTAGTCATCGGCTGAAGCGGTAGTGAAAAGATATTGACTTATTTCGAGTCCATTGATGATGGAAACGGAACAATTGCTGCGCTTTTCAAAAAAAATGACCGTCTTTGAGCTTTATAAACAGCAGAACTTCTTTGTCAGCATCTAAAGGTTGCATTACGTTTTCTGATTAATTCTAAATTGTCCTCAGGTAAGCGAGTTTCAGACCAAGAATATAGAGAAAGTTTCTATCGTAAAACAACTATACTAAGGAAGTTTTGAACATGCGATCGCTACAGCATGTTATGTAATGATTAGACATAAATATAATCATTGTCATGAACGTGTCTTGTATTCACTATTTTTTAACGCACGGCACACTTTGTCGAGCAGATTCTAAGCGTTCTTTTCTGGGCTCTCCCAGTATCAGTTAGTTCTCACTCTGAATTGTTTCCCAGTGCTCTGAAAACTGTACACAGAGGTTTGTTTTCTCAGTGTATGTCAGGTCATATTATTGAGTTATAAAGTTGGTCAGATTGAAATAAAAATGGGAAAAATAATAGTTGAGTTACATCCGACCATGACACAGTAATGCTGCAGTCCCACAATCAGTTGTGGATAAAACCATCAGGTACGTCACTTAATGCATCCGGAAACCGTGTTAAGCCACAATGAGCAAAATCTCAGATCCATCTCTTCAATCTAACGATATTTTTACCTACAGCCACATTGTTGAAATGTCAGTAGACTAAATCCAGTAATAAAATCCGATAATAGCGACGAATTCCTGTTAGAAGGCTATAAAATGTAGCCAAGACTTAGTAGTATTAATTGCTGTACTTTCATATGCACTTAAGGATAAAGTACTCACACAAAATCCATGATACGACTCTTCCAATAGTACGTTCTAGTGCACAGTGTATGTTTGAAAATTTCTATGTATATGTAAAGAAAAGAAAAGAAAACGGAGGAAACTTTAATAAAATCAAACTATCATACAAGTTGGAAAATTATAAAGCACCTATTACTTTGAACCTCGCTAAATCTTGTTTTGTGAAAAAATTCGCCGAAGGATCGGTTTGGGAAATGTTTGCTCAGCCCGCTAAACCATGTATCACGTTCATTTGTGTATCAAATCCGCGGTAGATTCAGCTGTAGTAAGTAACTGATCGTATTTCCACGGCAATGATGAAAACAGAACGACTCCAGCTAGTCAAAATATTCTAACACAGGAATTACATAAGAGTCTAACGCAGAAGTCACATAACTTTTGAAAGAACTGATATGGATCCTCCTTTAAGGATTTTTATCAGCTCACTTTCCTCTATTAACTGGCATAATATCATTAAAACCGGAGTAGGGCATCTGAAGATCTTGCCTCATGAGTGAATGCAGTTGTTCTGAAATAAGTATTTCAACCGAAAATTCCAGTAGAGTTAACTTTTCGACGAGTAATACAAAATTGAAATTATTATCTATATTATAAATTACGCCGAAAAATGTTCACCCCGAATCCGACCCGACCCCGGGTTGGGTTGGGTTACAGGTATCTACTCCTTTACTGATAGTAGACGGAAAACGCGAATAAATAGTAGCTATAGTAAAATACTTGAGAGCCTTTGGTTTTTGTAAAAGCGAGAAAAAATCGAGTCTTATTTCGTGTGTCTTATAGTGAACGCGTTACGTGATCCTGCCACGAATTTTTGAAGACACTCGCGTCGCGACATGCGATAAGAAAGTGGACTTGGGTATCGCTGACCAAAAGTAAAAGAAAGTCTATAAACAAGTTGAAGTCGATTCACTGTTGAACCACGCACACACACACAAGCGGATAACTCTCGATGAATTGTATCTGTCATGTACAGAGAAACGAAAATCTTCGGATAAAAGCATGCAGAGTGCAAAAAATCAATGGAAAAGTGAAAGAAAATGTTTTGAGAATCAAGATTATATACAACTTTATTATTTTTGATCTGAGAATGAATAAGATAGCGATAACACAATAATATTAGGATAAATTCAATCTTATTAGTCAAATGATATACATAAACACGAAAAATACAACTGAATAATTTTTCAGATTCTCATATGGACGATTTCTTTATCTCTTGAGCTGTAGATGATTTTTGATAGCAAAAACAAACACACACACACACAATTTGGATAAAATGACGGTATTTCTCTTTACTATTCTGAATCGAAAATACACAAAAGTATAATGATGTTGTTTCCTTTTTCTTCTATTATCAAATAACCAAAAATAGAAAAAGATAGAGACAAAACTGAAACTGAATGAGGGTAAAGAGCAAAATCATAACTATTCATAAGAAGATCAACGTGCGTAGTTGTTCGATTATATCAGTTACGACGCGAAGTATTATTATTTGTTTGATGTGGACGATTATGTGAACGATGAATAGTCCGACGTGCTGTGTTTTCAACTGTCACTGGTGGAAGACGGCATACAGGGCAAACATTGTTTTCCTAGAATAAAATTTAGAAGTCGTTTGGTGGATTAATATGTGAAAAGAAAAGAAACTTACAGATAACCAACGAGACGAACAGTCTTGGTGAAATTTATGAATACATGGATATATGTGTAACGTTTGACCATCTTCAAAATTATCATAACAAATACTACACGTATTTTCTTCACTAGATGCAGACTGTGAAGATGATGATTTATTAAATTTATCTGTTGAAATCTGATTTATTTGATTTTTGTTCAATTTTTGTTTATTTGCTCCTGTTATTTCATCCAATTGTAATAATGTCTAAAACACAGTACAATTAGATAATGAAGTACATAAGAGAAAGTCAAATTAACCTCATAATCTTCTGAGCTAAAATCACCCTGAAATTGTTGTAAATTTCTCACATTATTTCCATTTGGACGTCTAACTCGATTAGAACGATCATGTTGTATCATCCGTCTCATTAGAATATTTAAAGGCATTGCTCGAGCTTCTGCAAAATTGTCAGTATCACTGCCCTCATCGTTGTTATTGCTTGGATTAAAAAATGGAAGAAAATTATTTGATGCCGTTTCTTGTTGCTGCAATTGTTCAGCTAGAATAAAGTCATTGTCTTCATTCGTTCCTGTCAATGATTGATACAAAGCTGCTGCTAATGTTGGTGATGGATTACGATTATTTTCATCATTCGGCTGTGGTTGTTTACGATGATCGTTTTGTGTATCATCATAATAATCTTGTTCCCATTCTTGTTGTTGCATAGTTCGTGCAAGTTGTTCGTCTGGTGATGTTGGAATATCTTCATTACCGTCATAATTAAATAATTGATTATCACGAAAATCATTCGTATCGTCATTATTACTATTTGTTGCCTGACGATTTGCGGCTGAACGAATAGCACTGAACACTATTGGCTAAAACAAAAAAAAAAATGAAATGAATAGCAGTCGCTAAGGTCAACTTTCCCATCAGACATAAATAAAAATGGATTAATGTACAGTTTCTTATGAAACTTACGGCATATCTTTTGAATTCATCGGATGTGAGTAAACCGGTAAAAGCCCGGAGTGCTGAAAAAAGTCTATTATTTTCAGCCATGGAAAGTTTCTTTTTGTCAATGACAAATACTTTCGGTTTGTCTTTTTTCAAATGTTCTTTTTTTTTCTCTTCTTTTCCTCGACATGCTTCTACGCAAAACATGATATATATATATATATATATATACCCATACATGCGTAGTTATTTATTTTCGTAGAGTGACATAAAAAAAAGAAGTCATGAGAAGGAAAAATACTTTATAAGAATGAAGAAAGAAAAAAGAAAGAATGAGAGAAAAGAAAAAAGAATTTCTATTTGTCATTAATATGAGTCATTGCAGACATTTTTTATTCTTTTGCTACAGGCACAGTTGTAATGAAGAATAATGAATGTATTCACGGTGTTCTAATAGCTATGTAGATGTTTTAAAAAAAATGTTTTATTGCTTGTTCTTCTACTTCTAATAGAAGATTTGTGAGGATAAAAAGAATTATTTTACAACAATTTTTTTCCCACATGTATTTCGTTATTTTTATCTAAATATAAGTTTTAAGACTTGAGTAATAAACACATTCTTTGCTTACTTGTGTATCTTGTTCTGATCGATCACTTGTATATTCATCTGACTGTGTTCTTCTGAACAATGAGGTTGGTGGTATTTGAACAATACTCTTATTGTTATCGTTCATCACAAAAATATCATCTCTTTTATCATCCGAATGATTTAAATTTGAACGAGACATAGATTGAAGTGATGATTGTTGATCTTCTCTCTGCAAGAAACAAAAGAATATTTTTGACTTAAATGACGAACAATTAAGATTATATTACATCGGTTTTATCGCTAATAAAATTATTTTCGATAATAAAATTTCGAAGAATAGTTGGTAAATTTGAAAATGATTGTTGAATAGAAGATGAATTGGATGATGTGAAAATACTTCGATTATTCATTTATAAAGATAAATGAGTAATTATAGTAATGAAAAAATCACCATAAATGAACTTTTATCTGAAAAACAACAAGTTGGGCACGATTGTTTCAACATTATGAGCATAAAGAATAAATTATTAAATTTTAACAATTAGCCAAATAATGGACAAGTAATTTTTATTTTACGTAATAAAAAAGTATTTATCTTGAATACTGTTATTAAAAAATGTACACTACCAACTAATGCCTTGTGGTTTCCAGAAAAGACGAACAAAAACAAAAAGAAACGTTCGACAAAATCAGTATTAACATAAGAGAAATAAAGAGTTTAACAGAAAAAATTAATGATCCATTTATAAGTTCGGCGCTTAGTATTTAAAGCAGATTAGAATTTCAGGCAGAAGATAGTTACTTACCTTGTGTTTCATTGCAAAAAATTGTCGATTTTTCTAGTATATCTATTGAATATCTTTTGACTATATAAACATTCTATTATGCGCTTAAAAATGTTCTTTTTTTATTTTTAAATACGGCACATATGAATGATTGTTTAAGTCGACCTGAAGAATCCAAAATATTCTGTCCGCTGAAGTTAGTTGGTAATGATATTTTCACTATAATTCAATGCACAATCTTGTGGATTAACGTAAATATGAATTCTAGTATGATAACACTAGTAAGCTTACAAATATTTACCATCAAATTGTCCATTTTCTTGAACGAATCATCAGGTGTTTGGGATAAGAGTCAATGGATCCTAGCACCTTCGCTAATGCAGTATTTTGGGAAAATATAAGAAACTTTTGCATTATTCTATGAGCGTTATTTTTAGAGCCTTGTGGCTGATCGCGATACTTCTATTCCTACAGTTGTTCATAATAAATCTCAGTTAAGTCATTGATAACTTCCCTTTCTTTGAATTAAAACTTGATAAAGAAGTTTGTTTTGCTTAAAAATGCTCCTTTCAGTCAAATACAATGTAATAAAAAGCCAACTCGTTGAGATATAAATCAACTAGAGAGTAAAAATGAGAAAAGAAAACAAACACGCAGAAAGATAAAAAAGAAAAGTCTGCAGTTCCGTAATTTTCTTACGATATTAGCAGACGAATAAGAGTCAGTCAGACGGGGAAAAAACCCTGAATACTAATCTTCAGTGTGAATGAAGTCCGACAACATCCCTCTTCATATTCAGTATTCAAGAAATTTGTCAAAAATCTTTTCGCCATTCAAGCCCAAGAAGAATTGCAGATGTCCTCCGCGTGTACTGTAAGCGACTATTTTTCAATCATGAAAATACAGTCTATAGCCTTTGTGTACCACGTACTCTGTTAGAAGAAATGTACAACTTGATATGAATTAGATCGTTTGGCTGATCATCATAACTTTAGAGTTGCATATCTCACCCAGGTCCACTTTCTTGCTCCATTCACGTCGCGAACGTGGTCCTCGCTCCACGGTGGCGAAGATGTCGCTGTTGTCCCAGCGAAGTCTGATTTTTCGAAAATTTGTAATTCACGATAGTAAAGCGACAATAACGACTTCTTAGCGATCGCGGCACGGTTCCGCGATCCGAGCGCGATCACTGTAAGAAAAAATTGTCACGTCAAGAGCGCATTTAATTGCGACATAATACAGCATCGCGGCGCGTCTCCCGTGTAAATCCTATTCACCGTTTTGTTTTGCTTACGCGCCTGGTACATAACTCTTACTGAATTTTCGAAAACTTTTCAAAATCTGATCACAGCTTAATAATAGCTTACGGCATGAATAATATAGTCGGGCGGGGTTACGTGGCGCGTACGCCATTCGTCTGGCTAATTTCGCTGTTCGACAGAAACACTTTTCGACAGTGTCGAAGTTTTTTGAATCGAAGTTCGACACTGTCGGAAGCCTGTCGAATTTCCACTGAAAAATATCAAAACGACATAATAGAGTACTAACGTAAAAGCGTAAGGGAATGAGCAGGGGTGGGCATGAGAGTGAGTCACCAGATCACGTTCAATATCGAGCCACTAAGCCTCGGAGAGTACTGATGGTTTTTCCCTCGAGACATAGTGAAATGGCGACGCAAAGACGTAGGGATTGTCTACGCCTCTATGTATTTACGCTTTTGCTTCTCTAGTAGAGAAGTGCCGCGAAAAATTGTCGAATTTCTAGTCTATTGGAAATTTTTCGCACGAAATTCGACAGTGTCGAAAGCTTGTGTATGTCGAATTTCGAGTAAAAATTTTTGATACTGTCGAATTGCGAAAACTCCGACAGTGTCGAAACTGTCTGTCGAAAAGTAGAACCGTCGTATGAGCACGAAAAAATAGCTAAAAATCGCGTCGTATTTCGTGAGTCTTACAACGAACGCATTACGCGATCCTGCCGCGAATTTTTAAAGAGGCTCGCGTCGCGACAAGTGATAAGAAAGTGGACTTGGGCAACGGCTGCAAACAACATTAGAATGATAATCGGCTAAAAGTCTCATACAAAGCATGATATAAGCAGGAGGGGTTGTCGTGAAACAGGACTCTCATGGGATACTATGGGACGAGACGAAACTTTTAAAGTATCTGTGAGACAAGACAGAACAAGATAAACAAGCCGTAGGGCGGTACAGGATAGGATGAAAGTTTTCAAACTATGTATGGGACAGGACAAAAAGTTCACCCCCTGGAGAATCAGTCAATTGTATTGTTGAATTTCTTAGATTCGTTTATGAACTAAGCTGGAGTGGTTATGTGCCTCTCAGCCGGTCTATAATATTTTACGCGGTTGGTCACATAACCTGGTTCATAATCTGGTCTGATTCTCTTAGTGTGTGATATGTTCTGAGAAAAGATGAATAGTTCAAAATGGCAGATATCATTTGTTCTCTTTTTACTTTATTTTGTTAGTGAGTACCTTATCGTTTTTTACGGCGAAAGTCTAGTGATTTATAAATATAACATAATGTAATGCGGAATAGCAGCTTTTTACAGTTTCATACGTCAAAACTAGAAAAACAACTGCTGCCGAAACTCCGCCTAACAAGAAATCGTTTCGGAGAAAAAACATTTCAGTGGGACCCTTTGGGATCTCATCCCAGGTCCAAGAAAACGGCACCGTTAACGGCCCGTTAACTGGTCGTTAACGGTAAGTTAACGTGCCGTAAACGGACCGTTTTCAGAACCTAA
>CAJNOQ010001070.1:0-36464 GCA_905250885.1 Didymodactylos carnosus | reverse complement strand
ATATGATATTAACTTCAATTAGCTATGGATATTTAATGGCAGGACTTTGTATAAACTCATACTATTTATTTATTTATTCAGTACAAATTATTTGTTTATATTAAATTAATTTAAACAAATAATTTGTGCTGAATAAATAAATAGTATAACTTCGATTAGAAGTAGAAAATGATTGAAAAATGGATTTTTGAACTTTTCAACCTTAAAATTTCATATTTTTTCAACAAAATAGTTTTTGACAAAATGGAGAACAATAATCAATACAGTTTGCCATTGCACAACTAACCAAAATATTATTTATCCCATCTTGAAAACTAGCATGGTAGTGTTAGATAATAATTGTGAACAACATTTAATGTGAGAAAGAAGTAAGAATACAGTCTCATCACTATTTCTTATATGTCGTTACTTGTTTTCCAACTAGTGCTCTAGATCCATCTGGTGCTTTCCATTTGTATTTGATTGTTGAATCACTGCTTTGTTCAATTGGACAAGATATTTTCTTCTCAATATTGATAAACATGAGTCATACCGCTGATTTACATTGAACGGGTTGTTTAACATTAAAATAAAATGGTTGAACCATTATTATCTCATCATTATCGCTATTATCATCGTTATTATTATTAATGTCGATCGATCAACATGCGATAGTTTGTTGATTATGACCTTGATGAATCTTTAAATGAGCGATAACTATACGTTGATATAAATGTTTACTATTGTCAATGAGTTGATCATGACTATTGACATTTTGAAGATCTTGGGTACCTACAATTAGAAACGCAGTGTTCGATGATTTTGAACGTTTTTTGCGACTAGTCGTAACAAAATTAATTGACATTTTTGTGGGTAGACCACTATTCGTTTCACATGGAACTGATGATGAAGAAGTTTTATTGCATTTATTCATTGCGAATAATATAGTTGGTAATAGAAAAACGAATAGAATTTTCAACATCAAATAATAAAATCGATGTTAACATTTATGATAAATAGTGTTTTTTGAAACCAAATTTTATATGCTATTTGTTACAAAAATCATTACATTGAAATGATTCATGCTATCAATCAATATTATGCGTATTGCACATGAAAACTGACAAATTTAATTATCGAAACGTCGGCGTTCTCGACTTTTAATTGTAGATGATCAGAAAAGTAAAATTTCTAAAATAAAGTCTAAGGCCAAATTTCAACAGCAATTCCTATAAAAGATTCGCTGAGACTAAAGTCCACTTGAAAATTCTCATTGGTGAGATAGGGATTTGTGAGTATTGAGCGTGTTTCTAAGCCGGCCTGATAAACGTTCTATTGATTATTACGACACAATCAACATTTGTCTACCCGCTGATGAAAAAAATCTTCGGAAAATCTATCCGTTTTCAAGTAGTATTCAAACCGAGATCATCACCTCCAAAGCGGCTCGATTTTTCCGATTTGCGACAATTAGGGCCAATACGCTATTTTACATGAGATACTTCATGCACGTTCATTCAAACGTATGGATTTTTCCAAGACAAACCTCTAATTTTCAGGATATTTTTTCATCAGCGGGTACCCCCCTTAAAAAAAATAATCAAAATTCACGCAGCATCCCCGTGGGTTGTCGGTATTAAAATATCTGGCGATCTTATTAAGTACATATAAATTACTATTTAGTTTTAAGTTAAACTCATTATGTGGTATTTGTAAATATCCAACAGTAGTTGAGTTATTGACAAGTATTTCAAATAGTTTCTAAGATTTTAGGATCTTTTATTATTTTGTGTCTATTTCGAAAAATCTTTCTCCATCTAACCTTGAATATGTTTATTACATCTTTCACTCTTATAACTATAATCTGTCATAGCTTAGAATCCAAAATCTTCTCATCTATTTTTTCATACCCTAAAATAGCAATATTATTTATTTTACAAATTGATTATATAATATTTGATGTTCTAATGTCTTGCTTGAAGCACCACTTTAACAATTTGATTCGATTTTCTTTCTCCTTAATAAAATCTTCCAGCTCTGTTTTTCTATTTTCTCATTCTCTACGGCATTTGTTCCCATTTTATTTTTAATAAATCAGTTTTAAACTCTCATTTAATTCAGTTTTTAATGATTTTATATCGAGGGATTGTGTAATAATATCAATCTTCATTAGTTCACTATGAATTTCCTCAGTTTTTAATTCAATATTTCTTTTAATTTGAACATTTTTTTTTTCATTTTTTCTAATTAATTAATTCTAAAAACTGTAAAAGTTCAACATCTTTTCTTTTCTAGACTTTTTCCAAAAAAAGAAAAAATATTCTTCGTTAATTTTCATGGTTTTTGATTTATTCGATCAACGATTGTCCATAACTTTTTTCTAAATCATGAATAAGTGATTTTCCATATTCGTTTGGAAAAACTGTTTTTATAGGAGAATTTTCTGAAAGAGCTTTGCGATTCAAAGGAAAAGATAATTTTTCCGGATAGCACGTTTTGAAATCGAAAAGCTTTTGTAGTTTTTCAGAATGCACTTTTATGTCAATATTTTTAATTTTTCATTCTATATTCAATGCGCAATCTTCTTTAGTTTTCAACTAGGCAAACGTTTTTCTCATTTGATTTTCAATATAGTTAATAGAAAAATAGATTTTGGAAGTAGGTAAATCAAAATCTTATTGTAAGATCTTATAAGATTCTTGCATGATTTCGTCTGATTGAGTAAGATTCTGTAAGAAACATAGAAACTGATTCTTGATATAAGATCTTATAGGAGGGTAAAAAATTTCATAACAAAGACTTTCAAAAGTATGTGACGTGTAGCAGATAAACGAAATGAATCTTCTTATAAATTACTCTGCCAACGTTTGTGTATATAAGAATTTTCTACTCTACTTAAAAGCTAAGTTTCACAAATTCCATAATATAGTTTCAGATTCAAGCCGGGCTAAAAAAGCTGGTTCATGAAAATCGTTTATAGTTACTTCAACGGCTTCGCTGTTAGTTGATTGCTGAGAAATTTTCAACTATTTCAGAAAATGCCAATGTAATCTAGCTCTAATACGGGAAAAACGCTGCGTGTAGGAACGTATGGACGGTCATGGTTATATTTTCACAGTTTCTTTTCTTCTTTTCAATATAGAGTTTTACGAATCAGGGGTGAAAAGCACGAGAAAATCTTGTATTACAAAAAATTCTGATAACCAACCAAGGTAAAATAAACTTATTTTGAGTTTGTATTAGGATACAGGTAAGATCATAATTGGTACCAATCAGTATGTAAAGAATTTACCTATGTCCTACCCCACGCAGCTCCTACCCTAGACGTTTTCAACTATTTCAGAAAATGCCAATGTAAAATCTAGTTCTAATACTGGAAAAATGCGTGTAGAAATGTATGGACTTCTGGGAAACTGTATTCAACTTTTGAAATTCAGATAGCACGAGTTGAAATGATCGAGGAAGGTGAAAATATTGATTAAAAAACTCTTGATCCATTACTGTCCTTTGCTCGGTAAAATCATCTCATTAGTAGTATGATAGAAAAATGAGGATAAGACATAAAGTAGGTTTCCTAATACTAATAGAGCCGTTGGCAAAACTAAAAGCGATTTGTTATTTGATTGTTAAACTTCGTTTATAACGGTGTTCTAGAGATGTTTACGTTCATGAAATCGATTGAAATATTATTTTAACAGCAATCTGTTACACGGAAGGAAATGTACTGATGAGGAAATGTACATCCATCTATCTTCCAGTTGTTCTGTGGCACCTGATGACATTTCACTTTCATCACAGCAATGCTCATCTGACGATGACGCGGTCACCAACAACTGAATCAATGAGATGCAGCTACTGAAGAATACCAACCACCAGACAATTCCTCCATCTTCGAAAGTAAATATCATTTGTTGCCACGGAACATCTAAGAGATGGAGGAATTGCCTAGTCTTTGGCATTCTTTCGTAGCTGCATTATCAGTGATTCAGTTGTTGGTGACCTCGTCATCGTCAGATGAGCACTGCTGTGACGAAAGTAAATGTCATTTGTTGCCACCGAAAATGTAGGAGATGGAGGAATTGACTTTTCTTTGACATTCTTCAGTAGCTGCATCATCATTGATTCGGTTGTTGTACATCAAATAATAAGAAAAGAATTTGTCCAGCTAAAACATTTGTTTTATCGCTGCTAAATGACATTGAAAAAATGAGTGAATTTAATCCATTTATTATTAAACAAAAAAGATGAATATTATGCAAAAATAATATGTTATTTAATTCAAGAAACATTGATTCTACAACTGGAACGAGTGCGATCATTAATTGTTAGATATGAATGATTAGATTTACACAAAGAAAAATAAACTTATTTTGAGTTTCGGATACAGGTACGCTCATAATTGGCACCGTTCAGTCTGTAAAGAATTTATCTATGTCTAACTCCACGCAGCTCCTACCACGTATTACAAGACGATTATAAAAGAATGTTGCATTACTGGATTTATAACATTATTGTAAAAACATCATCAGAAATATAATTGAAGTTGTTATGGATGCACATGGGTTTTAAACAAATCTTCCCAGGAAAAGGTTCGGCGGAGTGAGAGACCGAAGACTGGGCCACGCCTGAGTTTATCAAAAAATTTTGCGTGACGTTTTCTTAATTGGTAGATATTTTGAAATACCTGGATCTCATCGCTCATCTCTTTTAATATGTAGGCTTTAACTTTTTTAGGATTGATAGTATTGTGTGAAATGTCTTTGGAAACAATTTTGAGTAAAAATTGACGAATCGTTCTAGAGAAGCTCAGGCTTCAACTCTCCAAGTTGAGGATTGTCGAGCATCTCAGTACCTTGTTCGAACTATAAGTCAAGTATGTCAAAAGCTACTAAACTAATTCTTTCGCCATGAGAAGGAGCAATATCTGAGTTACATTTTGGTTATAAATACGTAGGTATTTTATTATATTTCGACCGTCTTACAGCAAAAATAAAAATATATGGAGAAATGTTTTTTATTCACTTCTGCGAAGTTTTGATGCCGTCCTATTCAGTTAGGTCAACAGTATGACCTTGAAAATTTTTCCTAAGTACCACTCTCAAGTATGAGCTCTCTCGAATGGTTCATTCAGAAAAATTTTAAAATGTTAGATAAAACTAAAACCTGAACGCCATTAGGTCCGGTTTTGGTCAGAAATCACCTTGTGATGACAATATTACAATAGGACACAACAGACAGAAGAGTTATATTTTAGGTTCATACTCATCATCATCATCTTCAAAATTAGAATCATTTATACTTTTATTTGTATAAGAAACGAGAGAATATATGCATTCCATATTGAGACCACTTTTTAAATCTAATTAATAATCATTAAAAAAAGGTGGTCTCAATCATGAAGCCTCGAACTGCTCATCAGTATTATGATAGAAAAATGAGAATAAGACATAAAGTAGGTTTCTTAATACTCTTAAATTAACAGAACTGTCGGCAAAAATTAAAAGAGATTTGCTATTTGATTGTTAAACTTCGTTTATAACGGTGTTCTAGAGATATTTACATTCATCAAAGTGATTGAAATATTATTTAAACAGCTTTACAAGAGAGGAAATGCACTGAATGTTGCATTAAGATTAAAGGTTATTTCATACTCTCTCTAAGTTCACTACAGATTGGATACATCTATATGAGAAAATTTATAAATTCAATAGTGAATATAAACGATTGCATATCGAATGCGTCCTTTCTCTAATAAATATGTACTTTCACAATAGAATACATACATTCACTCACTAATGTCGCACTTCTTCCATAACGCAATTTTATTCGTGATAGATGTTGCCGCTAAAATAACGTAAATGACTGTAATAATTTCGGGCACGATTATAATGCTTTTTTAATATTTTCTCCATTCAGCTCATCTCATAGGTGGTCGAAAACTTTTCGTCCACAGCGATTCCCGATAAACCGGTATTGATTTGTAATTTAATATACACTATGATTACCAAAACATACTACTATCCATTTCGAAATAGAATGGCTGCGGATGTTTCTTGAATAACTTTTGAACAGAAAGAGCTAGAGAGCTTCGATGGTCAGTATTAGATAGAGGACGATTTGGAACATGATTCTGGGAACAAATCGGATTTTTGCGAAAGGTCCATCATGATGTACCTTTTGAGTGGAAATATAGGAGCTCCGTCCCCTCGTACTCCGAAAAAATAAGTTGAATTTTGTTCGAATCATCGAAGATCGCTCTTATGTTCCTGATTTTCCTCTGTCTGATACTGAAAATCGAAATCCTCTGGCTCTTTCTGTTCAGAAGTTACTCAAGAAGCAGTCGTGGCCATTCTATTTTGGAATGGATAGTAGTGTAAAACACGTTCTTGAGTGTTACAAAAGGTGGAATATGATTAATAGATTTTCAAACGTATACAGGGTGTCTTCGATGGGAGCTCTTTCAATTTAACATCCACATCTTATTTGCAAATTAGTCACAATTATAGCATGATCATTTTTCACTTGGCAGTCAAGTTGATAGTCGATATGAGTATAACGTCTGATGCACAAATAGATTTTACGTCATTGCTTTTTCTGTCAATTGAAAAATGATCCAGAGTAGCATTTTAGTGAATTAATTTTTTTTAAAAGAAAAACAAATCGGTAATGTGAGACGTTTGTTGTTATTTGGGCACCTTCAGAAGCCCTTTTTTTCTTCGAAGATTGGAAACATTTGAAGTATATTAATATTGGTGGTATGATTATTTTGTTTTTGAAAATTACAGCAATAGATATGACAAACTGGAGAAGATATTATCAATAACTACCGTTTTAACTTTACGTAATGCTTTTTTTTTTTATTGGAGATGTTGAAAAGTGTGCTAGTTTTGTTATTGGCTGCATCTACGGTCCATTGTGTCTGTCAGTTGGAAGATAATCCAAAAGCCGTCATCGGTTGTCTGTCCAATATAGCTTCAGCCTTCGAAGCACTTTTCACAAAAGGTAAACTACACTAGAACGAGATCTCCAAACCTATTATTACTTTTATGCGATTTTCACTTTTCTTTTCAAGATTTGACAGCATTATGCGATACGGCAAATGGCATAGCTTCATGCCTGAAACCCCACATAAAAGAATGTGTTGCAGAGCAGGTAAAAGAAAAAATGTCTTGATTTTGATGTTTATACTAAATTCGCTATGATTACATTCCAATAAACCTAACTAAACATGCGCTTGTTGGCAGATTACGGCGGGTGCTCTAAATCAAATATCTTACTTGACAGTTAATTGTTGTCCAGGCAAAGGACAACCCTTATCTAAGAACTGTTGGCTAAAAGAATTACAGACTGGCGAACAAAAATGTTTTTCAGCTGATGGTAAAGTTTTATTAACAAATGGTCAAGAAAAATTAATTAATCAACTGAAACAAGGCGATCTTGTTTATGCGTTTGATAATAAA
The DNA here is from genome assembly GCA_905250885.1 of Didymodactylos carnosus. NCBI lineage: Eukaryota > Metazoa > Rotifera > Eurotatoria > Philodinida > Philodinidae > Didymodactylos > Didymodactylos carnosus. The sequence goes on along the minus strand of CAJNOQ010001070.1, from coordinate 29,025 downwards.
AGTCAGAATATAATTACAAGTGAAATCATTGGTATGCTTGATAGTGAACCAGACAAATATGGTAAATAGAAACAACATATGTTTAGCTTGTTGATCTTGTACGTTTTTTGCTCAGATTGGTTCAAAAAATTAAACTCATATTTTAGGTTTATTTAAATCACTGGCAACCACTAATGGTCGACAATTATCATTATCTTCAACTCATCTAATTCCTACAAAAGCTGATGGCTATCTGATGGCGAAAAATCTTCAACCGGGCATGGAAATATATGTTATGACATCTGATAAACGGTTAACAGTTGAAACAATCGTTAATATTACCGATGTATGGAAACAAGGCTACGCAGCACCGTTAACACAATCCGGAACAATAATTGTCAATGATGTTGCTGCATCATGTTATGCGACAATAAACAGCCATCAGTTAGCTCACTCTGTTCTCGCTCCCATGCGCTGGTGGTATTTTCTAACACAGAATACTATTTTTCACGCAGATTCTATCCAAAATGGTATACATTGGTTCCCAAAAATGCTATTCAGAATAACATCGTTATTGTTGCCATCTATAATAAACTAAAATACTAACTCATTTTATTATATTATACAACTTTTTATACAATTAATGTATAACTTTACTTGTTTATATAACAACTAACTATTATTTATTTATTATTTATATATATTGCAAATCACATGGAATAAACAGGAAAATGCTTCCATTCCACCGAATCTGAAATGATGAACTCTGTCACACGTGAGAAAATCATAAAAACCGGTATCTCCAAACCTCGTTTTTAACTTTCAAAATGTTAGAAGTAAAGATACTAACGTCTAAGTTTCCACCAACTTCAGACTGAAAGAGAAAAAGTTCGTGCAAGTTCAGAATCTCATCTTTGTGCCATAGAAATCTATTTAAGATAAGACTGAAATTAGACTTTCATACTCTACACTTCCAGTATTAAGTCATGTAAACGAATTATTCGCTCATGCGAAGTAAGGAAATAGCGCGTACGTATACTTCACACAAATACAGCTAGCGACAGTCATGTTCTTATGAAACTCAAAGATGTCAATAGGGTATTGGCTACAGTGAATGAAGAAATGACAAAGAACGACATCTAGAATCAATCGTATCAATGGAAACTCGAAGAGATTAAATTGATTTTCTTACTTTCCGAAAGACTGAAATTGACTTTTTATTTTCTTACAGTACTCGATTATCTTTGAAGAAACGCCGTCAATGAATCTCGGAAGCCGCGTCGATGCGATACTAATTATTCCAGAGAAGGGGGACCCATCCTCAGATTTTGTTTTGTTCATGGACCAAAACTTATTTAGAATGATTACGACTATTTCTTACTCGTTATTTATTTATCACTCTTAATACAGTGCAATCGTAGTAATATGACTCTTTTGGTGTAATATAATAAAATAAAATTTTCTTGAGCAACAGCATAAAAATTTCATTAACATATTTTTATTTATTATCTGCAACTGTACATACAACAGTGTGTATGTGAAAAACTAACAAGTATATAGAGGAAGGCACAGTTAAACAAAAAAAAGAAACAAATTTACAGAACATGATGTGTGTGTGTGTATGTGTGTGTGTGTGTGTATGTTTATCGTACAAAAATAATAGTTTTTTTACTTAAAACAAAGCAAATACATGGTAAAAACAGAATGCCCGAATTTTTCTGAGGTAATAAACATGAGATTTAAAACCAATTGAAAAAGATTGCGCAATGAGCTAGATTTTGTAGACTTCAAAATTTTAATTCCCCTGAGAGTCTTCTACTGTTATAAGAGATAGACGAAGATAAAACTGTTTTAAATGTCTGTCTCACCTGCAAGAAGAAGATGAACATATGCATTCTTTAAAAAAGTCTAATGATTGTTTATAGGTGAAACCACTCGAACATGTCATTCGAAAAAAACGTCGTTTAGAATCAACAGGAGTACAACATGTAGATGTGGAGTTTAAGATATTATTATCTGTTATAAATTGTTTTGTAGTTAAAGATGGCGGGCGTGTTGTTGAACATGTCCCGATACATTTAGTCAATCTTAAACGTCGATTACTTTGACATTTCGTTAATGGATCAATGTAATAGGCAGTTTCAATCGCTAAACCACATGACAAGGGTGCTGGAACAGCTAAATAAAAAAGAAGATAAAATATATGTTGTCATTATTCAATAAATATTAAAATACCTTCACTACATGTAATGCCTCTGTAATCTTCATGACATACACATCTATACGATAATCCATCTAGTAGACATTGGCCATGTTGACAAGTTGTTTGTGAACATGTCTTATTCATCAGATCATTATCATTACATCCTGGTAATATTTTATGACGATAATCAACATTTTGAAAATTAACTGCATCACTATTGATATATAAACCGTGAATACAACCTTAAAAAATAATACAAAATTTTAAAATGACTATTGATAGATCGATCTATACTACTTACCTTGAAATGATGTTGCCTCTCGAATATGCCATAGACTCAATGCACGATTTGTTAATTCATTTGGCAAACCACCAACATACAAACTTTCAGTTATGTTTAAATATTTTCGTTGTCCACGATTAAATATGTGACGCGTATAACCTCGATCAACTGTCAAACTAAAATTTTGTCCTGTTGATATCAATTGTAGTTCATGAATTTTACCTAAAATGAAATTTATTTCTTACACATTGTTAAAATTGTATATTATAGTTTCTCATAAACTAACCATCATTGACAGTGTCATAACTAAACATAACTGATCCCGGTGAATTTCCAACATCGTAGCTAACTCTTACTCTTCCCATAAATAGTTCGGCTACCATATGTCCAATATTTCCAAAATACACTAATACACCGGTACTATTTGTTGTACTAAATACAATAGTAATATTTGATCTTGGATAAACATTTAATTTTTGTAATTTAACATAAGAATCATTTGTATTTAACGTAATACTTTTCAATATATCACAACGATCACCAATAAATCCTAAAAAATTGAATTAATCATATTATACTATAAACAATAGAAAAATTTATTTATATACAATACCATTTAGACATTTGCATTTAATCGATCCATTTCTCTCATAACATGCACCATTATTTAAGCAAAAATCAGTTGAACAACGTTGTGCTTCTGAACTCTGTTGATATGGTGCAATAATAGGTGGTATTTCACAAAATTTGCCTTAAATTCAAATAGAAATTTTAAATAAAACTTTTTATATAATTATTTTTATTAAATTTTACCGGTGAATCCTACATCACATTGGCAAACATATCCATTGAGTTTATCAACGCATATTCCAAATTGACAATGATGTGATTGACAATCATCAAAATTTACAGAACAATTTTGTCCTTTGAAACCTGGTTGACACATACAACTAAAAGAAGAATAATCAAATGACTATTCTATCATTATTCCACAGAATATATATCTATCTCTTACTTATAACTACCATTTGTCAAACGTACACAACGACCATTATTTAAACACGGATTCAAATTTGTATCACACCAATTCAATTTTTTTTCACAATATCGTCCTAGATGAAATACAAGGTTAAAACCATGTTAGTTTAGGTTTTTTTTTTGTGTTTCTCATTATACCTGTAAACATTGGCGGACATAAACAATCATAATCATTTATTTTATCCATACAAGTGGCATTATTTACACATCGATGTTGAAAACAGTCATTGATATTTATGTCACATCGATAACCTGTGAAACCTGTCACACAATGACATCTATAAATGAAAAATAAAACAAAAAATAGAAATATATAGCATATATATATGTAGTCTTTGCTGACCGAAAGCGTCCATCTGTTAATGCTTCACAACGTCCATTATTTTTACATGGATTATCAAAGCATGCATCAATAACCATTTCACATCGTTCACCATGATAAGCGGACATACAATAACACTGATATTGTTCAAATGACACTGTACTACATGTACCGTTATTTAAACACGGATCATTTAGACATGGATCACATTTTTGTTTATATCGATTTGATTCACTGTCGTCTATCACAAAAGAATTATATATCTTGATATTATATTCTATAAGATAAACAAATTGACAAACTTACTATAACATTGAAAAAAGAATATAGGAGATGTTAGTAAAAGTTTATTGGCCATTTGTGGAGGACCAGCACATCTTGCAATACCTAAAAATCGATATTCATCTTGAAACAATAATATTCAATTGATTAATAATCATTTACCAGGTTCAACATAATCAGTTTTAATCCAAGATGATAACCATCCCAAATTACAATCACAATATAATGGATTAACTCCTAGAGCACTATTATTTTTTAAACAAAAATAAAAACAAAAAATTCATTTCTATTTCTTTGATTCGATATTTTAAACTTACACATGAGATAAGGCTTGTAAGTCATTGAATGAACCTTCCGGTATTGTTGATATATCATTTCCATGAAGTGATCTATATAAAATATTAATGGAGAAAAATATCTATACTTTCACCATGTTAATAGAAACTTACAATATTCTAAGACTTTTTAATCCTTTAAATGATGATGCTTCGATACATTTAATTTTATTATAACTTAAAATTCTATAAAAAAAGAGAAGAAGATATTATTGATAATTATCAATGATAATATACTCTACTCACAATGTTTCAAGTCTCGTTAAATTTTCAAATATTTTATCCGGTATTGATCGTAATTTATTGTAGCTTAGATCACTAAAAATAATCAAATTTTAAATAAGGTTAAATTAAATACATTCACATTTTTTTCTTTTCTTTTATCTTACATTCGTACTAAATAGGTTAAACGACCAATTCCAGATGGAATATCTTGAATATCATTTGCATCCAAATATCTAAACATAAAAGATACAAAATGATGATATTTTTTAATTTTTAAATAATAAATAATATCGGTAACAATATTTTACAATTCTTCTGTATCAACTGGCATATCAATAAATGGTACTTTTGTTAATTGTGCATGACTACATCGAACAACATGATTATAACATGAACAATTTTTTGGACAATGAGTAGGATAGCTAACATCGCATTCATCAACTTCAGTTGCTAAAGATAAAAGAAAAATAAATTATAAAGATTTTATATTGTTTAAAATTCTTTTTATCATCATTTGAAATACATACGATCACAAACAAAATCATCATCAGTTAAATTAACAATAGGAATATTACGTAATTTTGTCGGAGACATACATCTACAACAGAGAAGAATATAGAAGAAAAACATATTGTAGACAAAATTTTCATAGTTTTAATTTACTTTGGATAACCAGTAACAATTTTACTTTGTTTCAACCAATCTTTGAGCCATTTCATATGACAATTACAAACAAATGGATTTGATAATAAATCTCTAGAAAATTAATATAAAGTTAAGATTCAATTGAAATAAAAACAACAATAACAAACAACGTAGACAATAAATAGGTTAACGTACAATGCTGCCAATGATCTTAGACGATCAAATGAGCCCGGTTGAATACATTTAATTCGATTATCGTGTAATGATAACGTTTTCAATGCGTCCATATCCAAAAATGTATCATTTTTAATATACGTTAATTTATTTGTGCGTAACATTCTAAATAAAAACGTATCAATAGAAAAAACACACAAAAAAAAACAAAAATGAATTTTATTTTGTAATATTTCTAACTTACAATGTTTTTATATTTTTTAAACCATTAAATGTCTGTGGTGTAATTGTTTGAATATTATTTTCCGTTAAAAATCTAAAAAAAAGAAATCAGTAATGAAAATATTTTTTCACAATGTTAATGTTAATAGATATGAAGATAAATCACATACAATTCGTTTAAAGCAGAAGCACCATCAAATGCATCATCATCAATTTCTTCTAAACGATTATTTCTCAAATCACTAGAGATAATAAAAATGAGTATGTATTTAAAATGGTATATTCTATTTAAAAATATAATTATTTTTAACATACAGTTTTCGTAAACTTCTTAGACGTCGAAAACTTCCATCACGTGGTACACGTTTTATTTGATTATCTTGTAAATGTCTAAAAATAGATTTCATTGGAATAATAAAAGAAATAAGAAATGAAACTTTTTAAATTTAAAAATATTTTTCATACAATTCTGTTGTAAAAATTGGTATATCATTTGGAATTTCTTGTAATTGTTGTCCACGACATGTTACTGTTGTACCATTACATTGACAAAATTTTGGACATCTTAATCCACATTGAGCACTATGTGCTGTTAATTCATATTCTGCTCGATCTATTCAAGAGATATACGAAGTTGTTTATGTATAGAATAGATAGAAGAACAAAAAATAAATAAATAATGATTTTAATTCATACTTCGACAACGAAATTTTCTATCACTTAAAACACCAAATTTTCGTTTGACCATTCGTCGTGGTGCTGCACATCTTACACCACTTGTTTCAATTTGTTTATCTCTTAAATAGGCATTTAACCATCTCAAATGACAATCACATATAAATGGATTACGAGCCAAATGTCTAAATATAGACAAAAAAAATGAATTATTTTAAGAATTTATTTTTGTTTAATTTTTATTTACAATGTTTGAATACTTTTCAATGGTGTAAATGTTTCATTTGCCAATGTTTTTAATTGATTGTCATACAAAGATCTAACAATTAAATAGAACATATTAAAATAAAATAAAATATTAGAAATAAATTAATTATACATACAGTAGACTCAATTTTTCTAATCCTTCTAATGCATCTCCACGTACACACGTTATTTTATTTGCATTTAATAATCTATAAAATATATTAAATATATTATGAAAAATAATACTGTAAAAAATATAATAATAGAAATTAGTATAAAAATAAAAAAAAATGTAAAATAAAAACAAAAATGCCGATATTAATTTGTGCTGATGTGCATTTACTTACAATAATTGTAAATGCGAAAGTTGATTGAAAATGCCACGAGGTAAATACATTAGTTGATTGTTATATAAATGCCTAAAAATCCAAGCTTGATACATGCAATAGGATAAATGTGAATAGATATCATGCGATTTGGCGAATTTTAAATATTTATTTTATTAACAGGTGTATAAGGTTTGAATATTCATGTTGAAAGATATATATTTTTAATATATCGTGATAGTCAAAAATAATGTGTTTGATATTTTTAAAATATTAAAACAATTATCAATGACAAAACATGCATTTCTCTGTGTAGAACAAGTCTAGAATAATATACTAGAGTTCGTGCTTAATTTATGTTTAATATTAAAAAAATACAAAAACCATCACCGCAGTTATATAAATTCTTTATTAGAATCAGAGATGGATGAGTACAAGATACACTTGAGTACTCTTTACTTCTACTCGTGTTTTTTTTTGTTTTTTTTTTGTTGTAAAGTATTCGAATATTTGATCTCAAAATTCCTAACTATATTTTTTGTAAACAAATTTTTGATAATAAAAAAAGAAGAAAAATAGACATGAAAGATTATTTGAAAAACTATTTACAACTCTTTGTTTCTATTTAAAACTTCAGGTGGGAAAGATAAAACGATTAGTTTCGTGAAATGTTCCTAATGTTAGATCGAAATTCTAGTAAAGAATCCCGAGATTCTTTGTCACTTGCAACACTTTTTTTTCTTCTTTCTTAACTAAACTCCAGCATTTTTCATTTCATCATTTTGTTCAAGTAAAGATCGAGAAAATTAACAGGCAACCATTTTTGAGACGAAAATGAATCATCGATGTGACAAGAATTCCAGAAAATCAGTAGTTCTCATCCAGTATGCGCCTTGGCACAAGAAAAAGACGCTGAATATGTCCTGCATATGAGAATTTTACCGAAAAGAGATTTTTAAAATCCTGCAATGAAAATCTCGTACAAAACAGAATCCCTCCTCCTCTTCCTCTCCGAGGAATTATGGAATTTTTCATAGAAGCCTCTGATCGATTAATAGCGTTCAAGTACTAATCAAGTAAAATTTGTTTGTACTCATGCTCGAAAACCTATGTACTCGCTCATCTCTGATTATAATTTACTTTTTTTTAATAAAATTTCACCATACTACATGCGCACGTGTCATTCATTTTTTTTTTACTCACAACAACTGTAAACTATTTAAATCACTGAATGCTCGAGAGGGCAACATTTTTAGATTGTTTCGATAGAGAATACTAAAAATATAGTATTAGTTTAAAGAATTTATTAAAAAAATGTATCGCCATTTTATGGAAGTTTTAATCTTTTTTAATTCTTTACTCTCATTTATAAAATTTATTATACGTACAGAGAATTCAATGATTTTAATCCCGTAAATGAATCTGGATAAACAGATGATATCATATTATTGCTTAAATCTCTAAAAATAATCAAATTTTAAAAGTTTAACAACATGTATATTATATCATATTATTCTCACTTACAATCGTCGTAATTTTTTCAAATGACTAAATACTTTTGGTGGTATTTCAATAATTCTATTCTTTTCCAATCGTCTTGAAGAAGAAAAAATAAATAAATATTTTTAATAAATTTATAATAAATATTAATCATTATTTTACATACAATTCAATTGTCGTATCTGGAATGTTTCTTGGAATTTCATTTAATTCTTTATCTTTACAATCGACAACACCATTGAAACATGAACATGGATACGGACAAATTGGAACATTACATGTATATTCAATATCATCAGCATCTAGATAAAAAAAATTAAAAAAAATTTATTTCTAATTAAAAAGATTATCTAACGATATTTACCCATACTACTACATTGTTTTTCTTCTTCAACAAGAGATGTTATATCTTTATAGTTTAACGTATCCGGTTGTTGACATCGAGCATTTAAACCAAGATACGGATGTAATTTTAAATATTTTGCTAACCACAATAAACGACAATCACAAATAAATGGATTATCATGCAATCTCCTAAATTCGATAAAATGTCAATGAAACATTTGATGTTTTTCATTATTAATAGTAATGAAAATTTCTCTTACAAAATCGTATAAAGAAAGAGATATTGTAACTGCTGACATCTTTCTTATTTATCAGTATAGTCAGTTACGTTGATGATATGTATTATTCAATTTTAGGGTGATATATGTGGTCATTTTAGCAAAACGAATGTCTTAAGTGTGTATGCGTGCATTATTCTACAACTAAATGGTGATTATACTTACAACACTCTCAAATCAAGTAATCGTGCAAAAGGCAACAATGGTAATGTTGTCAAATTGTTGTAGTTGACTGTACTAAAAATAGTAGACATGCATTGAACACATCTATCACCATCAATAACATGCTCTTTTCTAGATTGTTTTCTATCAAAATATTTTTACTCCTTCTGACATTAAAAGCAATGACGGTTTTTTGGTATGTGTGTATGTGTGTGTGTGTGTGTGTATGATTTTTTAGCGTGAAACAATAAGCGAGCAACATGTATGCGATTTGGATTCTACGATGCATCACTACGATGTGTTCTCTTTTTTTATTTTTTATTGAAAACATACACGATTTCCAAACGATTAAGACCATTGATGGCTTCTGCTTCAATACAGATAATTTCATTGTGATCCAATTGTCTATGAAATATAGTATACTTATTGACAAAATTGATGAACAGTAAGAGGATGTGAATTACTCACAAATTATCAATTTCAACCAATCCTTGAAACATTCCTTGATTAACGGCTCGTAAACGATTTGAACTGAGATCCCTAATCATCAAATATAACAGAAATCTTGATTAATCTCTAGTAAATATTTGTTCATAATCGCATTCGCTTACAGTCTTTGAAGTTGTTTAAGAGCTGAAAATGTTCCATCAAGAATATGATTTAGTTTATTGCTGTTTAATCGTCTAAAATAAATATATAAACAATAAAATTGTGTCTGGAATTCTACTAAATAAGTCTGACATATGTATTTAGTTTGAATAAAGAAAACTATCGTAAAACGATAGTTATAGTTATATATTGATGATGATAATAATTATACAAGATAGGTACAATGAATGTAATATCAATTATATGTTCGATGAACCGAACTATATGTATATACGTATGTAGATTGCCTGAGAAGAAAAGTACATTTTACAAATAACTATAATTTCAATTTTACATTTAATAATATAGTTGAATACATCCTGAAGAACATAATTTATATACTATAATAGTTGATCAGCTAGTGTTATTAGAGAAAGTATTTTGATCATCAATTGATAATTTATTGTTCTAACCTCAATATCATGAATTGTTAACATATTTTATCAAGGTTTAGAAGGAAAAATACTGAGAGAACAGATGTTGCCTAATATATATATTCTGATCAATTTAACAGGAAAGATCTCAAGAAGAAAGTCTACTTAATGAACTAGAACAATAAAAAGCACAATGTACAGCTGTGAATTTTCAATGTAACAATATTTGACACATTAATAGTTCAAATAACATAAAGTTAGAAAAAAACTAAACATAATCGTAAGGACAGCAGGATCCTGGTCATATGACAAATTTGTCTGACATATCTGATTGACACTCTGGGATTTGATTAGCGAACAGTGCACCTATATGCGAAATGTTTTCACTCAGATCAGCCTTAAACATACACGACGCCGCTTTTAACGTTGATTACAAATATTGACTTCATTTTCTAATAAAAATTTTATCTGAAATTTCATAAATGTAAAATAAAGTTTGGTGCAAAATTTTAAAGACCACACAGCTTGATAAAGAATTTAAATCTCTTCAGACGGTAATATTTTCTTTTTGAAATTTTAAGCACCAAGAAAGGCATTTTATGAAGTTCTAACGATTTGTTGCGAAAAAGTGAAAAAATCTTTGTGATTGCTCGTTTTCTTCAAGTTTTTGAAACTTCAAAAAATTTTCAATTCTTTCCGGACTCCCTGGGGTTCAGAACACTCGTGGACTTAGAATAAAATTTAACTATCAAAAAACTAAGACATCAGCTTTCATAATAGAAAATCTCTAAAAAAAGATCGAATTCCATGACGAAGATCTTTTCCCACATCTTTCTCTCTCTCTCTGTCTGAAGCCCCATGAAGAAATAACTAATGATTTGGATATTCTTGAGCATCTAGCTTTGATTTGACAATTAAGTGATGTCTTACAAATAAATTGAAGGTGAAGAAGTTTTAATTTTACTGTCCAACAATTGGAACTATTTTCATTGTTTGAAATTTCGTGATGAAACGATGTTTTCCCTTTTTCCCTCGAGCCATGAGAGCTAAGAATCTGAAATTTTGATCACGAGCACATTTTCACTAGTTACATGTACACTACTATTTTCAACTTTTAATTCAGAAAGATCTAAGGATACGTTGTTTCAAATTTTGAAAAATGAAATTCCATGACATTTGACCAAGCTGTACAAAGGCTATGAATGTTTGTCTTTGTTTCGTTAATGAAGAAAATTTTCTCATAATACAACAACGGTCAAAACTTATTAAAAGACTATGATATATGTACATCGTTTCCTGTATGTTGCTATATGAATATATTGAACATATAGAATGTTCATAAATGAACAATGAAATATACATATGAAGTGAACGGTACTTTAACCTTATTGTTTAATTTTCTCATTAAACAGCTATATGGATAGAAAAAAATATGATTCAAAATTGACAAGAATGTGACCGGATACTGCCTTTTGATGTTTAACACAAATAGCAAATATAATTTATTGTCTGAAGGACATTGAAAAGACCAACGGCAATCAAGGCAATATTATGTTGAATATTTAACATTGAATTCTATAGATCTGACTTACAATTTTTCCAATGATACTAAGTCTCGAAATGATTCTCCATCAATCGTATGAATTTGATTATCCTGTAAATTTCTAAATAAAAATAATAATATTATCAGTTTGTGAAGGGTTAAACGAAAATCTTTCCTTTCCTCCCCCCCCCCTCTCTCTCTCTCGCTCTGCTTTATCATCTATTTAGTCCTTGTGATTACATGCACTGCAATACATTTCACTCATCTTTAAATCTTAAGCAAACATTAGTATGTTGATACTTTATATGAAATATTATTCTAATCTATACTCTACTATAGAAAGTCATGCCTCGATTTCAGATTATATATTTGTTTCTTTTATTTAATATACAATGATTGAATGATACAAAAACACAATCTGAGTTATCTTTAAGCGTGTTAGCTACCATCAGTAAACTGAAGCACTAGACTTGTGCTTAAATTTTGCTAAAATTTCAAAATTTATTGCCTAGTTCAATGGTATTCTAACGACTGTATCAAAAAATGATTGAAAAGTTAACTTTTAAATTTTCTGTTCATATTCTATGATTCTTATTCTCTTTTGTGATAATGTATGCCTATTTATTACTCATCATTCATTGAGTCAAGTGTCTGTCTCTAACACATCTATTTGTTGTCAACGAAAAGAACAATTACTAATGCTTCGAATTTCCGTTTAAAAGAAACGTTCTTTTCAAAATTCAAGAAGGCCATTTCAACATCGCTTATACACTACGCTTAAAACTGTATAATTTTTTTTCGTTTTTAATAACAGAAATTTCTCTCACTTCTCGATACCCTCACTTGACCTTGATGAATTCATCACCATCAATGTTTTTAACCTTGTCAAATTGTAGAGAATCGATTAGTTCAACTTTATACCTTTATTAGTTTCTTGACAGACGACTGTTTATAACAAGCAAAATTCATATTTATCATTAGTTAATAAGATGAAAGAAACGAGAAAAAGTAATAAAGAAACTTTTTTTTACTTACAATATTCGTAATTGTCGAAGTAATTTGAAATCATCTTTTCGAATTATTGATAAATTATTGAACTGTAATTCTCTAAAAGGAAAAATATTACTTAAAATATGTTCTTTAATTTGAGAGTTGACAGTTAGATACATAAAATTGAATCAGGTTTTTATTATTCTCTGCAAAGTATGACTTTATTGTACTACTCGACAAAACAATGGATTTTAGAATCGATCTCTTTCATGTACTTTGTCAATTTCACTTCTTTTTAGCTAATTTATCATGGGATTGAGGATACAAATATGTATTAGTGTAGAACTTGGTTCTTGATTTTTTGTATTATGTTCTTAATGATGTTTTTGAACTTCATTTTGATTATTATGAGAAGAAATTTGAACTAAATTATTGTATAAACGACGAACAATGGTAGTCTATCAACTATCGATAATAATAATATAGTTAGATGTATATTGAAGGACAACAATTTGTTCAATATCTCTATTATTATTTCTCTTTTTGTGTCTGTAATAGATATGCTCTGACTGACTGATAAGTCTTCACTTTGTTTTTGTGTGTGTGTATATATGTCTGTGCTGTAATTAGATCGCAAAATATACACACTAAATATATTTTCATTTTTTAATTAATTGCGAGTGAGAGAGAGAGAGAAAGGAAGAAATGTGATATTTGAAAACGTAAAAGGTATAATATTCTAATAGACATAGTGAGATATAGGCTATAGATATGACAAGATAGTCTAATAGACGCGGTCATCATTAGTCTTAAAAGCTTCATTTATTTTTTATAGTATACATACTAGTTTTTTTTGTAAAATTGATACGTCATTTTTACTTACGCATACATACACAAAGAAATCAACAAAATAATGATGATAGTTAGTTATTGTTCGGAAAATAGGCCCAGCAAGATTTATTAGAAAGGCACTTAGAATAATAGATAGTCTAAACACTCATCAAACTACTTTTTATTGTTATACATCATTTTTCTTTCTAAAGCCTCTAATCGTAACATTGCATCACACACACCGATGCATATTACATCTAATTTTTTTTTTTAGAAACCAAATGTAGTCAGGCCGACATTTCTACTACTTGGTGATTTTGTGAGTGGGGCACAACATTTTTTAAGAGGATCAAGCGTGAATGAAGGATAATAAATTAATAAACGAATACTTGAAAAGTTGTTCTCTCTTTCTCTCTCTCTCTCTCTCTCTCTGTCATCGGTGAGGCCTGTAGAAGAAAATTTATTGTTGTTTATTTGGTCTGTTTTTTGGTTCAGAATTTCTCTATGTACGGTTATCGTTCAAACAGCTACTTATGAATTATCCGAAGAGAGGACTCGTAACTCTTTCATCTTGATGATGATGATAAGGAACTTAACATTTGAACCCATAATACATAATTTATTGTGAAGAGGCGGCGATCTGCTATTAGATGTTTCGTTTTTCTTTCATTTATTTGAACTTTATAATAGATAAATGCTTAAATTCAATAATGATAAGTGTCAATCAATAATATGCAAATATGAGAAAAAAATTTAATTATATCAAACAAAATCATATTTGAGTAATTCAATTGATGACGAAATTTTATTAAACACATAAATTTGATGAAGGCATCTCCATTCACTTTAATAGACGTAATAGATGTCAAAATAGGTCAGAAAAGGCGAAATCGATAAATGAGGAAAGAGCTCATCTTATCGTATCCGTTATAGATGTGCAAAGGAGCTTTTTGTCAGCCCTAGCCCTATCCTAGTAGACACTGACAGTTAAGATAACCTAAGAGCATCCTGCACATTTCTAGTACCAGTAAGATATTCTAAAAGTGAAATACGAGTTTACAGATTTTTGTATCCACTTTCACAAAAACTGTCACAGACTTTATTTTCCGCTTTCTGAAGGATTCTACATTTTGAGCTGCAATTTTTATCACAATCTATCTACATGATGAGCTTCTATCAGCATCAGTTTGGTGAAAAAAGCACTGTAAGTCGAAGGTAACCTAAAAATAGCGTTTTTTATTTGCTAATTTAACAGTATACTCATCGATCACCGACTATATATGATTATAAAGACATAATAAAAATTTATCAGTTATCTATAAGGTGTGTATAAAAATCTGTGACAATTTAGTCGAGGTCACACAAATTAGAGAAAAAGAAACAACTGTATCGTACAAAAAAGCATGATATTAACAAATTTTGTGGAAAAGAAAGATACACAAAGATCACATTTATCATGATTAATATCTTTTTGTTCTCGATAAATATGTTCTTAAAGAAGAGGAAAAACATATCTAATCATATGATCATAACTAATCGATAATTGAACTATATTATCAAATTTTAATCATATTTCACGAGATATAATAGGATTTACAGCAAGAAAAAAAGGTTATTCAAAATCGTTGTCGATACTAGTTCATATCCAGCGAGTATTGATCATAGGGATCATTTTTATATTCATATCTCAACTGGGTATAGAATATTGACTATTTTTAATCAGATTTTGGCGATTTCCGCATATTTGATCCTATTTGTTCAGAATTGTACTTTATTGTTTAGGAGTATTAAAATAGATTTTTGAGAAATACTACGTTAGTTTATTTTATGTAGTTGATACATACTACCAATGACTACTTCTACAAACTAGAGAAAGCTTTAATGAAATTTATGATCACCTATAAACGCTGATGGATTTTTCAAAACAAAAAGTTTTAGATCAGAAAATAAATATTGGAAAGTCATCTATCCACCTGTTTCCTATCGTTGTCTTTCTTTGATTAAAAATGCCTTTATTTGCTTAAAATACCATAAAATTTTCAAATGTCAAACACAGTAATCCACACTACTACCCAAGCACAAAAAAAGCAGCTAGCATCGCTCGATCCATCTAGATATTTTTGCTAGGCAGGTTTTGCTTGGGTATATCACACGGATTACACCTAAAAGAACACATAAGAAGATGCATACTGATGATAACTTTTTCTATCATGTCTTAACCCGAGTAATATCGCTTTGGAAACGGACAATATTATCCCAAATTGTTTTGACACATGATATTACAAAAAATGGCAATATGTTCCTAGATTTCTACATATTGGTTGTTGTTGTTATTGCTGATGTTTAATACTACATAGTTCGGTATTTTCTGTCTTAGCTGCTGATTGTTTTGTGGCAATATTTTTTTCTTTTCAGCTAAATTAATGTGAATGTCTGTTTGATTATCTCTTATCATAGCGCAATCAAATGACATAAAAAACGGTACACAGATAACTTTTATTGTTTCTTTATCAGCAAGTGACATGGCATGTAAATTGTCATCATGTCTGTTTATACATTTGCCATACCACCACAAGACAACGCAAACAGCTTTCACTTTGGCAAAAACAAAGACAGTAGTACATTTGTTTTAGAGGTATAATATTTAAACTACTGTCACCGATAATACTATGAGCATAAAACTCTAAAAAATGGTTGATAAATAATTATTTATTTGTGGAAACATTTGTAAACCATTGGATGGGAGTTTCTGTAACTTTTTGTATGATAATCTTCTGAGTATCTTTTCATTGAAGTTTAAAAGATATTTAGTTAAGTAGATTCATTTAATTAAAATATGTCAAAAAAGAAGAAACTTATTTGCTTGCACTAAAATAGATTAATAGCATTTGTATTGATTAACAGAAAAAAAAAATGAGAGAAAAAAGATCCTGTGAAGTAATGTAAAGTTGCTGAGCATTAGCACGTTGTTGTTCATACAATATTAACAAGAAGAAAAAATATTTTAAAAGATTCCTTTCAATAACGACAACGACAATAAGTTTGTAGATATTATTTACAATACACAAGAAAATTTTATTATAAACCTATTCATATACAATTATGTTAGAGGAAAAGAAAAGAAAAATAAAGTCTAATCCATACAAGTACAAATAGGAGCACATAGAGAGAATTTTATGTTAGGTTGAAATATATTCCGATTGTATATAAATATCATTGAATTATTTAGTTTTATACAATTCCTAGGAAGAAGTCTAATATGAGATACGGTGCTTGTTGGCAACAAAGAATTAATCAAAATCAATTTTTTATGATACTTTCTGGCATCTTTTTTTATCACGGTAGGGTTTAGTAGGTAAAGAAATATGAAAAGATTTCTTCTAATTTAGATAACTAAAGTCGAAAACGTTTGTTGTAAGAAAACTACTTTTTGAAAGATATGATATACCAGGCAGTACTTCCTCGTGCTATAGATCATGTTTATGGTCTTTAAAGTTGATGTGCCTTCTGACTTTTTGTCTCTTCTAACAAGTAAAACGTTACTACTGTATCATTTAATACATTGTGTTTCTACTTTTATCTTATTAAGATGTATGATTTAGATATATAATCCAGATCTTTCATATCTCTGAACATTTTTATTAATTTAAAGTGTCAGTAACTTTCATATGGATAATATGAAAACAATAATCATCAGTCTCTCTTTCAAACCATATGATTACTAACATGATCTTTTGAATATTAATCTTAAAAGAATATATAATTTTACATTTGTGTATATAAAACTGAATACATCGTCTATTTACCATATACAGACAAACTGAACAATGATCATTAAATATAAAATACAAATAGAGAGAAAAATCTTGCTCAAGTTTTAAACCAATTTTCAGTACTACAGCAATAACATAATATACATCTCTATATAGGACGCAGTTTAATTTTATTTGCCTCGTGACAAAAAAAAAACAGAGAAGTAAATAAAGATATATTTGTTCGATCGACCATACTCTACTTTTCTCTAACATCAATATTTTCAAGTGATTTCAAAGTTGAAAGTAGAAAGCAACATCAAGTTAGAAATCTCAATCTTCGAAAGTAATAACTACTATGCTACTAATAATGAAGTTGTGTAGTTCAATGATCATTCATTGATCATAGGGAATAACAGCACAGGTTAGAATAGCGAGATTGCTCTATAGTAAAGCGATACAACCTTGTAATAGAATGATATAGCCAAGTGTAAAGACATTTGTCCTAGAAAATTTTCTCTCATGTCTTCTTTTTCCTCATGCTTTCATAAGAGTATTGACCATGTAATGAAATATAAAATTCTCCCTCTTTCTCTCATAAGCAAACAATATTTTAGTAGCTTGAAAAGACAAACAAAGTTGAAATGATAAGAAACACTCGAAGAATGTAAACGCTCACCACGATAAGACTTTTATGAGAATGTATTGAACAAAATTTTTTTCGTCCAATTAATTTTGGATGAGAATGAAAATGAGCTGCTTTGTTATGTTAAAAAACTGTAAAGAGCAATACGAAAACAAAAGATTCTATGGATGAAAAGATATGTTTTTTAATCTCTTTTTCTGCAATGATAAATGTTTAATAACAGTTGTTAGTGTGTATGACAAACTGTGTGTAACAGAGTTACGATTTGTACATATACCATATGTTTAAATAAGATAAATTCTCACACGTTGTATTTCTCATATATGACCTAAGGTGTGATATCGATTTGTAACCACTTAAATTGTCTAAAGAATAATAACATTCTTGCATCCTTTCCCCATACATATAGTCACACACGTGAAAAGCGATAGTTGTCACCTTTATCATATATAGCAAGAGGTGCATAATATACTTTGAGTTCTATCACCGTATCTTAAGAATTATCGATGATGAACCATCGAACATGTTACAGATGAACATCAATTTTGATGAAAATCGAGGTCGCGCCTCTTTCTCTCTCTCTCTCTCATTCGACAGGCTGACATCAACTGACTACACTATAAAATATGATTTGTGCATTATAGGTGTATAAACAAATGTTTTTTTTTCTGACTCATCATCATTATATCTACATAAGTATATCTATCGTACAATTAATTGCTTAACAAACACATAATTGACGTGTTATTATGTCAAAGATCATTTCAAAGTTTGTTTACGAAACTTTTTTTTCTCTCGTGAATAAACATTTTTTCAAAAGAGAGAGAGAGAGAACATCGCCGTGCGATATGTTCAATAGGAGTGAATGAATTTTATAAACAAAACACTTGGCATTCTTTATGTGTTGTATACAGAATGGTTAGTATCATGCTGTAATCGACATGATCATCCTCGATTATTATTCGTTCTTCTTGTATATTTTGCCCTATTAGAAGCAATTACGTCATTTAGATTTCTCTTACATAAGAGTACGATATCTCTACTTGTCAGAAATATTAGAACGACTATGTCCAAAAAAATAGAAAATTATTAACTTAATGCCACATGAACTGTTTTTATTTTCTCCTTCGTGCATCTTAAATTTTCTGGTAACCGAAAATATTTTATCCGTATGAAACGCTCACTACATAGAATATTTAGTCCGGGTACATAAAAGGATATGAGCTTTCTACCAAAGTAGAATTTTATTTATCCACAATAGTTCCATGCTTATATCAGAATAGCAATCATGTTCTTTTTGTACTGGTTAATGATCTAAATATTTTTCTGTCAATTTATTATACAATAGTATTGTTATTAACACACCAACAATTCATAATCAGAATATGGGTCATTAATGAATATCTGCTGCTGATGATGAAAATGAGGTGTGTCAAAAATGACACCCGCATTAGCTCATTAGCTCATTATATTTAAGACGGAAAAAAAGAAAATAAAAAGGGGAAGAAAAAAATATACATGGATAATATTCTTCATGATAAAAGCGCCTTTCATACTATTTCTATATATTTGGATACAGTTTTGATGGTGTCAAACCGAAAAAAAAAGCAAAAAATTTTTGACGCGACTATTTTGATTGCATCATTTAACATAGCAATATTCAAAAATCAAGTTAAGAGAGGAAAAAAAGTGTAAAGAAAAGAAGAAACCTGTGGGTTTCATCTGTATAGTGGAACGTTTCACATTGAACAAATGAAACAATAATATTATATGATGCTTTCGTAAGTAAATAAATACATAAATAAATCGGTTTAAATGGCTCTTTCTCTCTCTCTCTCTCTCACTCTCTTTAGTGTTAAAACTGTCACAAAGAATATCTTTTGTATATAATTTTCACTGCATGATGATTTCTGTAGTAGGGGTCAATTAGAATATATATATATATATATGCATATTATGTTCGTAGTCTATATTCTTTACAGATAAATAGAATAAAAACTTTGTCAGTTATAGTTCTGAGAAAGAAAATTGGTAAAATTTTGGTATTTAAGATATTTGTTTATTTCTTGATTATATATATACAAAAATGATTAGGATTCTCTCTTTTAGCTCAAAGCATACGATATTGAAGTGATATTTAATGTATGATGCCATAATATTGAAGGACATACTTCTGTTTAACAATAAATGCAAACATCTAAATAATTAGCGATAGATGTTCAACTCTTAAAAACTCTTTTTTTTTTTTTTCTTTTTTTACCATTGTTGAATGATGTAACAAGGTCAATGTACATATAATGTATATGTAAAGTCATTGGATATAGAAGTAAGAGCATAAAAATTCACTCTATATCAGGCACGAAACAAATTATGTTGATGTATGTATACAAGATCATCTTTAAAAATAAAAAGAAATCTGCAAAAGAAACTGGTTGAATGAACGTGATAAAACAGTACTAAAAGGAAAAGAAAATAATAAGAAATGTAAGAACATGAACGGTCAAAAAAATAAAAAGAAGAAATCAGCCTTCTTTATATAATCAAATTATCAGTTAACATTTTTTATTCAAACAATTCAATCTTCAGATGAAACAAATTATATCTTCAGTTAGAAAAATAATATGAAAAAAAACAAAAAATTGTTTTTTCGTATTAGTACTTAAAATTTTTATGAGATTGATTTGTAATTATATCATCGCCATAGATGAATGTATCAATTACAATCCCAAGTTAATCCGTTCAATTCAATAAAAGAAATAAAACACCTGTCAATAGTAAATAGATGAAAAAAAAAGTATCAATGTACTCTGCATATCGAGTACAGTAGTAGATTTTGGATGAAAAAATTAAAGTTTTCAAAATTCTTTCTTTCTTTTATCCTGATAAAATACAGTAGTTTATATGAAAATTGTAAATTTACATTTTTCTACTAATCGTTTTAGCAGAGCTCCTATCGGATCATTCATTTTATACTAGACATGGTTTTTGCATCTAAAATATACGCAGCTGTTCTACTAACAAATCAAAAGAGATGATTACCGATGATTACGTATTCATCCTATGTCACGGATAAGAGCATACAAAAGTCCTCGTTGTCTATTAATCAGGATAATTCAAATATATTAATGTTCGTTTAACCGTTGTAAATAATTCATGAGAATTATTACTAATAAACTTCTTACTACTTTTAAATATTCACAATCTAATATAATGGGAAGTTTGATGTTTGAATACAAATTGTGTATATGAAGAGAAATTTAACTAAAACTCTAATTGAAAATCGATTAACCAGTTAGTCTTTTTTTGACAAAAACTATTTCATACAGATCAGTATTCTATTGAACAAAAGTCTTGAAGAAAATTTCTATTAATCAATGCAATAAAATAAGACAAAACTTATTGCAATTTACTTACAGTTTGAATACATTTCTTGGTATTCCCAATGGTATCTGTTGTAATCCTCTATTAGAACAATCAACATTTGGTCCATGACACGTACATTCAATTGGACAAGCATCGATCGATTGAGGTAAAATAATTAACAATATATAAATACACGTTAATAATAGAATTAAACGATGACAACGATTAACGAAATAGAATTGGTTATTCATTTTAACGATATCGTATACTAGGAATGATTACTGTTAAATAATCCATCATTAATTAATAATAATATTTGTTGTAGTAGAGCTAGACGCATAACTAATTGTTTAAACGTCAACCTGAAATGAAGGAACGAACAGGAAATCAATAACATGAATTGAACTACCATAGTAAGTGCCGGAAGGAGAGCAAAAATAATACAATTGCGCGTTCATTATCCAGACATTGTTCACTTTTTTTCAATAAAACTCGATCGATTTTTTTTTTCAAAAAAAAAAGAGAAAAGAGAGAAAGAGAGAGAGAGAGGGAATATGTGGCACACATACATTTAGAAAAGAAGACGAAGGGAAAAAAATGCGATAATTGTTATGATGAAGGAGTTTTGTCATTATTGACGATAGAGTCAACAATAGAGAGAAAGAGAGACAAAATGGTGATGGTGGTAATAGTATATAGTCTCTCTACTAATAGTATACGAAATTTCTCTTCTCTTACTCTATGAACACATCTTCCTTTTTTTTTGGTTTATTGGAGGAGAAAGAGTAGAAGTAACGAAATAAAGATTTCTCACAGAAACTGTTTGATATTCTCACTATGTTTTGCTTACTTATTTCAAAAAAAAAAGAAAAAAAAAAGGTGCAAAGGACAGAAAAGAAAAGAACAAAAAAAGATGAAGCAAAGACCAAAGGCGAAAAAAAAAAAAACTATTCAATAATATATATGTATGTGTATATATATATTTATATCCATATATTAAAATTCATACATAATGAATGTAAAAGAAAAATCGTAATGGTACTTAGATATATTA
The DNA here is from genome assembly GCA_905250885.1 of Didymodactylos carnosus. Lineage (NCBI taxonomy): Eukaryota > Metazoa > Rotifera > Eurotatoria > Philodinida > Philodinidae > Didymodactylos > Didymodactylos carnosus. Next base: position 6,584 of record CAJNOQ010001070.1, on the reverse strand, counting down.
TTTGTCGATTTTTTAGATTATATGAGAGAGAATACGAGAAGGAGAGAGAAAAAAAAAAGAAGAAATTCTAAAAGATTCATCTCTTATGTACAAAAAGTTGTACAAGAACAAATCTTAGATATTATACACAATACACACTAGATATCTCATTAAAAAATAAACGAACAATAGTGTGGAACATCTTCCTCATTCTTTCGATGTCAATATAATTTGAAATTTAGCGTAACAAAGTTATGTGAAAATAAAATAAAAAAGAAGAGGATAAACGGGAATATGACCAGATGATGTATCTCATTGAACCAAGACTAGTAACAGTGTTGGAGAAATTAATAATTATTTGATTGATCACATGATCTATATACAATACAAATATAATTAGGACTGGTTTAATTATATTTTTTGAGTATACTTCCAGTTAAAAGGATATATGGGTTGTATTAAAATACTTGCTAAGAAAAAAAAATCATAATCATTAGTTAGTTTTACACAACTTTCGAAAAATATGAAATATGTTTTATTTTTTTTTAGGGAATTAGTAGCACTTGTTGTTGCTAGACAATCTGTGATATGATTGTTAATCCGATTATTCTTTTTTGTTTCCAACATGAAAATGTACTTAGTCTAAGATTGCATGACTTTCTCCGTTCGGTCTTGATGAAAAGTAACTTTTCCATATTTTGTTGTTGTTTTTTGTATAAGAGAGATAACTAACTTTGGTGTACTCTTAGGAAAAGACTGATTTATTCTTAGATGTTTCTGATCATAGGTATAGGGATTATAAATTTATCTATTCATTTTGTACATTTCTCAGAAAGATTATTTTTATAACCAAGACAAATAAATTCAATGTCTAACTCGATTAGCTTAACTAAAATATTTGTATCTTCAGTCTTTTATCAATGTACATAAATGACTTTTACATTATTATCATTAGCTATAGTATCATCATTGTTGCGTCTACATACTTAAAGCTTTGTCACAAATTTATCCCAAATGAATTTTTATTATTTAATCAAATAAATCAATTTCTGATGTGCATACATATTTATTATACGAACGATATTACACCACTTAAATCTCATAATTTACAATCACGAGAAAGATAGAGAGAATTATACATTCGTTATCACATCCGTTTGAAATTTGATCTCTTCATTGCATCTTCATCAACATATATAGCAGAAGAAATATAATTGTTTAGAGTTTATTTAAGCGTAAAAAGAACATTCTTACTTACACCATCCGTAGTGGAAAGTCAAAAAAAGTTCACAAATATCTATATTTCACTAAAATTGAGTATCATAGTAAAGATAATAGAATTTTGAATAGTTCGTTTTCTATTTTAAAAAATATTTAACTATAAGAAACAAAATATTTTTAATGTTAGATACTATTTCTGCTCGCATGTTTATTAATATGGTCGATAAAATAGGAAGCGTATTAACGTTGAACAACAAAAATACGATTTAAAATAAATCTATAGTACATTTTTAGTCTACTAGAATAAAGAAAAGTCTATCAATGTGCAATCCGTTTTTTAGTGACTATTCTACTCTTTTTTTTCTCTATAATGGCTATGGATTGAAACAATATTTAGTTTGACTACTTCAATAGATGTAATAATCATCAATAATTTACTAATAATATATTAATTTATAATCAACGATTTGACAAAGAAAAAAGATGAGATTGCGGTCGATATAGCTTAGAGCTATTCATGTGTACATCTTTTAGAATAAAAATTGTATAAGTGTTATTACCCTCTCAAACAAGATAGAAAAAAAAAAAAAGAAGAAAAAAAAGTCAAACTCAATAAAATAAAGTAGAAAGAGTTAGACAGAAGATAGAAAAGATAATGAATTGATTTTCGTTGTTTGTTTGTTTGTCAGTTCACTTTGTGGCAACTACTAATTTTCTCACTTAACTATGTCAATATCTGAATTGTTCTCCAAACTGGATGAGAAGAGCGTTTGAGAGTCTAAAATTCTGGTTCCAATCAGTAAACACACAGAATATTCAAATTAGTGCAATGTAGAAATTTACTAATTGTTGTCTCACATGCCTATTAAATTTTCCTTTATCAGCGCGTTAAGTGCAAATTCTCAGTAAATGACACTTTAATGGAAAAATCCTAACAATAACTGAAATCAGTACAAGAGATAAAACTGCATCTTGAACTATAAACCACAAATAATATGACCGATTTTAGACACATCTTATAAACAGGAAACAGCAATAATGGTTACATAACCATAGTCAGTAGAGTCATTCAATACATTTTTGACCAAGGAGTCATAAAACTAACGTCATATGACAAGGAAACGTCATTAATATGTAGCTCGCACGTATAGCCTAAAAACTAGGGAACTTTTCCATGACTGGACAAAGTCACTCGATCTATTTGAGCATTCGAAGATCTTCGCTGGATAACTCCGTTTCATGTTTAATATAGATGCATTTGTATGTCACAAAACAAAAGGAATTAGAACGAAACGAAGTGTGAGGGAATCCTGTGGATGGAAAAAATGATATTTGTAAAAGTATGAATCAGGAGTTGAACTTTGAAAGCTCTACAGTTCAACTGTAAAAAAAGCGTTGAACTCTACAATTTAACATCAACACTCCGAAATTGGGTCGTATAGATCGAAACTTTACCCATCGATCCGTCTCTTCATGATTTTGCTATTTTAAAACTCGACTTGTTTGAATAAGTAAATTTTATTTTATAATCAATTTTTCGTTACAGAAAAGCTCAAGCCCTTGGAAACTTGAATTGGTCCTTATTACGTACGCAGTCCTCAAGACTGCCTTTCTGTAACTTTTCTCTCAACACAGTTGAAAATATAAACATCAGACCTCACCGAATTATTCGATCTTCAATGGTGGTCACCCATCCACTTACTAATCGTCGTTTTGACGCTTAATCATAGAAAAGACAAATTGATTGTCACAATTTCTCTATGAGTCACGCGAGTTACAGAGAAGGAGTCTTGAGGACTGCGCGCGCAGTGAGAGCCAGTTCAAGTTTCCAAGACTTGAGCTTTTTTATAACGAAAAAGTGGTTCCAAAACAAAACAAAATTGGCTTAGTCTATTCACATAACTATGAAGGTCTTGTTTAGAGCGAATTAGTATGGATCTTCAACAAACCAAAGTCACATGTTCACACAAATCAGAATTGCAACCGATCCTAATGGTGAGCAATCGAGTCCACGCCAAGTTTTGTGCACGTCTACGTTCATGTCTATTTTACATGACGCTCGCTGATTCGTATAATTTTTTTTATCTGTACTATACTTACATTCAAGACTGTTTAATTGACAATTCTATGATACTTTTAAACTTCGAACGAAATTCTGACAACTAGAAGATGAACGTGCCAGTTGGCATTTTCTCTCTTTCGTATGTATGTATGTTGAGTTAAAAACTTGATTGTCCTCACAGCAGAACAAGTAGGATTGTACATTGATTATTTAGTACATCCGAGTAAAAAAAGTCGGAAATTGTTGGAATGATACACACATTTAACATTAATTGAATGATATTTTTTGATAGCTGGAATTCACCACGAAAAGGCATTATCTCATTATAAAAGAACCCCATAAGAACATCGCTGTATTCATTACAACCTAATGGACTTTTCTTTGGAGCCAGTTTTAAGAGTTTGTCGCAAATGTTTTTGTCTTTAGAAGCAATTGGTATAAAATATAAATCTGGCCTTTTACAGTCATTGATACAGAGCTGGAAGTAAGTATGACCGTGAAGGTAACTAAACACATGTATAAAAAGTTGGGCATCTATTCCACAAAATCAGCCAACAACACTGAAGAGTTTAAAAGTATTTTTTAAAGATCGAAATAGTTTTAAATAGTTAGAAATCGATTTATACCTAATTATTTATAATCATTTGATTTATAAATGCATTTATAAACTGTTTTCTGCTTATACAGTGGTCAAAAATAAAATTACTTTAGAATTATTTATAAATCGTCCTTCCTTAAACTCTTCAGTGGTCAACACCCATGTTATCGAAACCGGACAAAAACCGGCTGTTAACCACGGTTATTTTACGAACCGACGGTTAACCACGGTTATTTCAGCTGAAACCATAACAACACAGCGGAGAAACCAACGGTTAACCTCATAATTAACAGGAAAAACGGTCGGTACCGACCGTCGGAACTATGCGTTTTTCTGGTTAATTATGAAGTTAACCGTCGATTCTTAAAATAACCGTTAAATTAACCGCATGTTCTCGTCCGGTTTCGACAACATGGGCAGCACCATCTGTAGTGAATGAAATCCAACACGATCATGATACGGTCTCAAACGTCAAAAGAGAGATTCGTAAAAAATGAGAAAACAATACTAATCAATTATACTGACTGATCCCAAAAAGATAATAGATATGACGCAGCTTTTCAGGTGCTTAAATCACATACGACAAGATCGAAGAGAACAAAAAAATTTCACTCATTATTTATTTCGGTAGATACAAGCTTTTGCTAATATCCAGTATATCAAGAAAATCGTATCAGGCAATAGTAAAGCATCAATATTCTGTGACAACCACACTGTAAATGCCCCATGGTGAATTCTTGTACCGAATGTATCCTAATGTCTTAAATAATACGTTATGCATCTCTACGTGTCTTTTGCGTCGCAATATAACATTGTGTGTTGATGCGTCAGAAGCGAATTTATTCACCGTTTGCTACCTTAATACAGCGACGTAGCCAGGATACCAGTAAGGGGTGGACCAAACCTTTTTACGGTCAAAGAAAACAGTAAAAAGATTCTTATGTAATGTTTTTATTTTTAATTTCAATCAAAATATTTTTTTCTACTGCGAAATGAAGAAAATGAAATTTCTAAGGGATGGGCCATGATCCACCCTTGACCAAGTGCCGGCTACGTCACTGCCTTAATATATAAAAGAAAAATCAATTTCGATATGGAAATTTAGAATTCTTTGCGTGTCTGTTCTGAACTATAACCGGGGGCAGTGTTTTCAATCTAAATTGCTGTACTGTCGCGTTATAACACAACAGTACTTGTAGATTCAACCTAAAGGTAGGAACACCACTATAAATAGATGCTTGAAAAATGTGTCTTAAATGTTTTAATACGTCTTTCAAAACGCATTGTTAGTGGGTCAAAGATTGTATCTCAATGCTTCAATACACCTCACAAAATGTGTCCAAAACTGAAATTGAGATATTTGAAACACAAATTTTATCTGACGACGGAACCAGAAAGAAGCAGGAAAGATGAATTTAGGGCTTTTCTTGTAAATTCTATAACTTTGCAAAGAAAGGTCGTGTATAGCTGGGAGATGTCTCATTTTAATCAGAATTTCGCGGGCTACAGTCGTGACTTATTTAGAAAAACTCTTGGGGATTTTTCAAGGTTTCTGGAAAACTGTTTTTTCAGAAACCGGTTAGGAAAGGCCTATGGGCAAAAACGGCTATCATATTCGGAATTAGCATGGTCGATTACCTATCAACTACCGCATTTCGTTAGAAAAGCGGTCGGACACCTGGAAAGGTTCCCTCGTGAGTGCAATCAAACGTATTAGATCAAGAGGGGACGGCAACAACACTATATTTAAGATAAAACATACCGTCAATGAGCGACAACGATTAAAACGAATTTACCATCAATATTCACTCGATCCCAAGACATACAGCACTTCAAAAAAGTAGCGACATTCCTGTAACTCAAGAACCATGATAGCTAGGGACTTTTAATTTTACACGATCTATGCTTCCACTGGATGCCGATCACCCACCGAGTTTGGGCCTCTTTCACTGAATGGTTCGTGAGATATAAGCGATTTATTTCTTTTCCGTAAAATATCAATAATTCCTGACCTAAGAGAGATGAAAACGTTTTCTTTTTACTAAAATGTAACCACGCCTCTACTCTATCTATGATATGAGTTTCATGAATTGGCTGTTAGCAGTCAATGAAATACACGTATTTTACGAGTGAGAATCGCGTTTTTTTTGTTCAAAATTTGGGGTCCTTTGCGAAAAAAATTCACAACTCAGTCTAGGGGCATCATTTTGACCTCAAATTGGTACCAAAGACTCTACAGTGTTTGTAGATTATCTATGAAGGTTAACTCTTGTGTGGTTCAGGAAATTCATTGAGAACGAGCACCTATGATTGAAACATACGTAGAAGAATGAGAGTGAGGAACTAAGGATCGCTCTCTCTACTATAGAATCGGCGTTCAATGTAAATCATAATCATAGAAACATATGGTTCTGAAAAACGTATGTGAAACTTTTGTTAGAAAGATTACACACTCACTTCTCCTTCGCCATTCCACTTATCTTGCACCGTTTTCAATACCCTTATATTTTCACGCAAAACTAATAACATTTGAGATCAGCAGACAAAACTGGATCGAACAGCATACTTAACATTCGCTTTTCGGATAAAAATTTTTTTCTCTCTAGATTAATTGTGAGTGTGTAAACTTTTTGACAAAAGGTTCACATACGTTTTTCGGAACCATATGTTTCTATGATTATGATTTACATTGAACGCCGATTCTATAGTAGAGAGAGCGATCCT